>JAQIWP010000696.1:0-21293 GCA_034695525.1 Euzetes globulus | reverse complement strand
AAGCTCAACTTTTAGCCTAAATTTAGCCTAAATTTAACCTTAAATCTTGTGAAATCTTGAACGCTTGCAACCCTACTAAAGTGGCAAATATAATGATGGCATGGAATAGCTTTTAATCCGAGACCTCCAACCAAAGCAATGAACTGAATCCGAATTAATTAAAACAATTTAATCGAAAATGAATTACAATAAGTGTGTGAATAACTTTATATTAGGTTAAAAAGAAGTGTAAGCAATAAAACACATTTAAACCTGAATTAAAATCAAATAAAAATTCGAGTAAAAAGAAATTGAAATCATTTAAAAACCAAAAAAGCATTTTTGACTAAAATTGAAGTAAAACTAAAGTTGTTGTACTTCTTCTCCCGGTTAAGGACTGAATACAAACAGAATGCGATCAGCGGAAGACAAACGATGACTGCGACGGTTGTGGCGAACGGAATATTCCGATTGCTTGCGGCGATCGGACAACATTTAATGGAAGCCAAGGGTAATGCCCTTCCATTAAAGAATACCAGACCGGAGTATTATTAGCTCCAGGAGTATTGCGTGCGTTTTGACGCATATGTGGCATATAAACTGAAGGACTGCTTCTTAAGTTATTATTCCAAGTATTGGAGTCACCGCTCATCAGATTCGAGTCTGCAATAAATTACTGTTTCAGTAGAGTATGAATCGGTTGACTACCCTTTGAACCCTTCACGTATATGACCATTGAATGGGCTTAAAGATCATCTAAATAGTTATCAAATTCTTACACAAATGTTTGGAATTGTGGTAATCGAATGGCGGCGACATAGGGTTGAGAACAGGTCCATAATTGGGCGAAAAAGGATTTCCTTTAACGTCGATGCCGTCTCCGCCACTATTACCTGAACTACAATACCGTTTCTTACGTCTTTGGAAAGAACTGACAGCGTTTGGAGGCTTAGCCCAAGTGATCTCCAACTGCTGGCCCTCATCTGTAAGACCAGTGTTTCGCAAATCTGTTTCTTAATGACAAAATGTTCATTAATAGGAATGAAATTAGTGTTTGTGGCCATTACTGGAAAGGCTCTGAAGTGCTATTTCTGACTCTTCTCGAGTGAAATAATGAATGAAAGCATAGTTTTTGATTTTTTTAACTTTTTGAACGTTTAGTTTTGGATTTTTCAATGAAAATACGCTTCTTATCATATCTTCAGTTGAGTCAGCACTTAGATGTCGGACAAACAGAACCGTCACCTGAGTTTGAATTAGACTTAGAAGATGATTAAATTCTGAATTAATCAAACCTTAGACATGATTTCGTCGTCCAAATTAGGTTCGGGAACAGCCCAGTCCACACTTATCTCGCAATCAAAAAGCTTTATTTTGCCTTAAATTCAGTGCAAATTAAAAAAAAGAAAGAGTAGTATAAATGAAAGGGTATAATACCGGGTAATAATTTCCTTCGAGCCATCGCTGCTTCACTGAACACAAGAAGACAAATGAATAAATATTAAAGTTTTCGCTATTGTCTTACCGATGAGTTTTATATTCAACGAAAGCAAAGCCACGGTTTCGGTACTGTTTGTCCACTTTATTGTAATTGTTATAAACGATGGCATTAATCACTCCTTCGGTTACTTTTGAGAGCTCTTCGATGACATCGTTTCGAGTCTTATTGAGTGGAATATTGCCTATAAAAAGGCGGCAGTTGTCGAGGCTCTGGACGACACCAATGCGTTTGTTTGGTCTGATCTCAGTATTGTTGAGGGCTTTGATAGCTTTGTGGGCGTCATTGGTATTGATATAAGTGGCAAAAGCATATCCTCTGTTCGTTCCGCTGAAGTCCATCATAAGCCGCAACTGATAGATGGGTCCAATTTGGGTCAAGACAGGCACCAACTCATCTTCATAGCAGTCGCGGGGGATTTTGCCCACAAAGATCTCACAGCCTTTGGACGGCGGCGACCGGGATGGCGGCCAATCAGGTGGCGGCCCGTATACTCTTTGGCCGTTCTCCTGGACGATATTGAATCCCGTCCTTTCCATCAAATCTAATAACTTCTGTTCTTTACTGTTTTGATTCATTGGTCACAAGAGTCCGTCTTTGGTTTAAAAGATCAAATGATTTTAACAATTAATCGGATTTTAAACTAAAACAGATCTGAAATAAAACTTTTATATAAATGGATTGAAAATCGTTTTAAATTAATTTAGAAAATGATCGAAAAGTTTTGATTAAATTATTATTTGTATTGAATTTAATGATTAGTTAATTGTTTTATTTGTACGACAATTAATACTCCATTTGACAGCCGATCGCTTTCCCATTCATTTCAATACTTGTCTACAGTTTTGAACTTTGGCTTAAATTCTGTTTCCAAACAATGCTATGAATAGAGAGTCGATTATTCTTCTCTTATTCTTGCTTTGAAGGACCACTTATGGCCCATTGTCCAAACCACAATGGGCCACAATGGGCCACAATGGGCCACAATGGGCTTTCTAACATTTTTCAACTTTTAAAACATTCTAATTAGTTACATTTATCGATGAACATAGAAAAGGTTTATATCAAGATAAGTAGAAATAAGCCTGACCATTTTAAAATTTATAAAATATCCATAAATGAAAAGTTGGTTCTTAAAAGGTTAACTCAAAATTTGTAATTTTATTTTCATTTTAAGTAGTTAAATATATTTAAAATTAGATTTGCAATTCAAAAACTTACATTGGTATCTTGAAAGCTGTTATATATATAGCGGTAATCTAATGAAGAATATAGATTGAATGATCTTGATTGATTTCAAGAATACTTTAATTTTGAAGATTACCTGAAATTTAGTTATTCCTTAATCTCCAGTGGAAGTGTTGAGTGATTAAAGTTATGAATAATTTGCTTGAAATTGGCGATTATAGTCATCACTCATAAGGTGTTGAAACAAATTAAATTTTAATGACATTTGAAAGAAACCCAATTTAAAGATTCATGATTTAGACTGAAGTGCTGTTCATTGAATAAATTTTAAACAAAAAAAGATCATGTCTTTGCAAACAATCGATTAAACAATAAGTTTTGAGGCGTAAATGTAATTGAGATTAAACCAGAATTTGAATGAAATCAATGAATTCAATGATAACTCATTTGATAACTGATAAACAAAGTTGTGTCCGATTATTGTAATAAAATTTAGTAATTTTGATTACTGATTATTAAAACATTACTAAATATATTAATCAGGAATGAATAAGGTTCCAGATCTCAGAGGAGGTGGCAAACATCTTGCCCAAATCAGAGAGATATTTCGGACAACATTTGGTCAAGGCAAAGTTAAAAATAAGAGTCTTTTCCCAAAAATTGACAAAAATTAAAACCTATTTTTTGCAGGAAAACCTCAAAAAGTAATTTTGTCGAAAAACTTGAAAAAATGCACATCTTGCTTTAATTAGAAAGTTTTCAGCAATGTTTTTAGGGTGGTCTAGATGAACCCAAATTTAGAAAAGGGATCTAGTCAGATCCAAAGATTAAGCCTGTATCATCTGGCAACTTTGATATTAATCAAATCATTAGGCATATAAATGAATGGCTGTTCTTGGGAGAATGAATAACATTTTATAAATTAATTGATTATTCTTATCAAATTGTTTCCTCGTGACTTTTAATTAATTACAACTATTTATTTAAAAAATTTTGATTTCGAAACAAAAATTCTGTAAAAATGGATCAGAATTTGATTAAATCTGTGTTTAGGAACCAATATCTGATGGAAAAAATTATGAGTAAATTGGACGTCAAAAGTCTATCTCAATGCTGTTCTGTGTCCACAGAGTTTTTCTTCGCCGCAAAATATGAACAAAGGAAAAGAATGGACATAAAACATGTTTTTATTCAAGTCTTTAAAAGATTTGATCAATTCTTTGGTTCAGACATTAAAATACTATTCGAATGTTTCATTGATTATACAAAAAATGAGCTTAACTTTAAACCTAAAAGCATTGTGCTTATGGTCGGGGGCTTCAGATTTTCTGATAATAGCAAGATAGAAAAATTAGAAAAATTGAAGACACATCTGCCAAATGACTGTCAAATTTCATGTCTGTCCTTTGATCAGCAAATTGGAGGGGGATTTTTCGCACTTCCAATTAAAAACATAAGCCATTGCATTGTTTTCCCTCAAAATCCTCATTTCCGGAACTCTTGGGCTCGACTTTCGTGTTTAATGAGTTCAGAAATCGATGGCATTAATATCACAACTTATTACAGAATAAAAGATGTGAAACCTGATGGCGTCAAAGCAGTCCTTCTCTTCACTTCAAGAATATCCGACAGACATTTGATAAATACTCAAATGACAATTTTTAAACATAAGCTTTCAGTTATGGGCGGAATCATAAAAGGTGTCCGAATAACTAATAATCACAAACCAAAGCAAAATAGCGATTCCAACAAATTAGTCCTAACTTTTGGTGGCCATAGAATCAGAAGTGCGTCCACTCTCTTATACTTTAACTCAAATTATTCAGTTATGACTCAATTATTGCAATTCAAAAGAAGTCTAGAATTTGATTGCGACGATTGTCACACTTCACACACATTTGCCTTCATTTTTATCGAACGCTTCGGATTGTTATCAGAAGACTTTCAAACGGCATTTCCATTCGTTGGGGTATATGGTTGTCATACAGAACTAACTATATTTGGCAATCAATACCTGTCCACTTGTATGACACCGAATCCTTTGACAGAAATAAATCCATCGAATGGCTGTGCGATTATATTTGTAAACATGATTTGGAGCTCAAAATCAATTTCTTTTAATTGAGTTTTACTTAGATTTTCTGACATATAAAAAAATAAAATTCCATTATCTCTTTAAGTGAATGTCTTTGACTGATTCAGTTTAACCAATTAACTGATTAAATGAGTTAAAAAACAGTTGGTTTCAGTTATGCTTTTATTGAAACATTTATTTGACAAAAAATGAAATCAATTTAAGATCAATGAGAAAGTTATTTAAACTTTTTATGTATTGTGGGTATGACTGAAGGTATGCTTATTTGCACTGACACTTTCCTTTCTCTTTTATCCATTTGTGTCGGAGCACTTCTTGCATTGGTATTCGAGTGGATTCTTCGGGATCTAACAGTCTTTCTATGATATTCTTGACGTGTTTACTGAAGTCTTTAACATATCTTTTAATAAGATGGTTCGGATCCATCATTTCTTTGAGCATTCCGTTGGGACCTATCTTTTTGCCAAAATGAAAGGGAAATTTATTATTTAGCATGGCGAATAAGACGACTCCCATGGCCCAACTGTCAGCCATAAAGGGATCGTAAGGCTTTCGTTTGACAATTTGTGGAGAATAATAAGGTTCTGTTCCACAATAGGTTTCGCTGAGAACGACTTCTTTCTTCTCCTGATCATAAGACTCCTTGGCGAACCCAAAATCAGTCAGTTTTGCCACATTATCGTCGTTCAGAAGAATATTATCGATTTTGATATCTCTGTGTGCGATGTGAACCTCTGTGTGCAGATAATTGAGTCCATCGGACACCTGATGAAACCAAATGTATGCTTTGGGTTCAGTCAGAGCGCCGTTCTTTTTGATGTAATGAGCGATATCTCCATTGCCAGCGAACTCCATGAATATGAATATCCTTTTGTTTGATTTGAAGATATCATACAGTTGAATGATATTTTGATGGTTCACTTCAATCATTGCCGCCATTTCTCGCGGAAGAAACTTTGTTTTAAACGTTTCTTTACATTTCTCCAAATTCATCACTTTTACGGCAACGAATTCATCCGTATTTGTATTCTTTGCTTTATATACCTGTCCAAAAGAGCCAGCGCTAAGACTCTGCATAATCTTATATCCCTTGCGCTTAAGAACAGCAGTTGTTTTCTCATCAAATTCTTCTACTTCTGGCATCTCTATAATTATTGTATTGACGATTGCATCTAATTATTTCAAATCCCAATAACTTTTAAATTTTGATTTATAGCGCGAAAGATAACTTAAATGTTTGTTAATTTGAAACTCAATTTCAGAACTTATGTTAAGAATCAATTCAACTAATAATTTGATTATCACTAGTATTACAATCAAATTATTAATAATAATCAGAGCATTTTATTTGAGTGGATAAACGGTTTTCTGAGTCGTACGGGCTAGGTGTTTATTATTTGCTTACAATTAGAAATCGATTGTAGTTAAGAGGATTTAAGATTTATTTCAATGTTTTATTTATTGGATTCAAAATAACAACCACTTAATTGCATCTGATTTCTGATTATAAGAAAATAGTTAACTTCAAGCGCGAGTGTCTCTGAGAACCGTTTATCCACTAAAATAAAATACTCTAGTAATAATTAAACTTTTCAAATTGCCTGTTTCAACTGAAAATAAAAATATACATGTCATTTTTAGACAGAATGATAGCTGAAGACGCAATCAATTGGTTTCCAATTTTTATTTTTGTGATTCTTTGGCTTTTAATAATGGCATCAATTATTATAACAAACATATATTCGAAGCAAAACGAGTTTTTTGAAGTTTATGACAAATGCAATGAAAGTGAAGTTAAATACAAATATTTCGTTCGAATTAATTTAAACCCAATGTCCAGAAAGAAGTTTAAAATAAGCAAAGATATCATTACTGTCAGAATTTATGGCACCGACAGCGTATATGTGAGTACTTTTAACGTGCGAATGGCACTCCTTCAGTCCATACCTGATCTTAACCAAAAGAGTAGAGTTGAGCTCAAAATGGTGATCAACAGAATCCAAAAGTTCCCCGAATGGGGTTATATCAAGATTGAAAATTCCGCCCAAAAGGGAATTATATTCCTCTATGACATGGAAGTTATTGGGGTCTACACTCAAGAACACTACCATGTGCTCATTCAAAGTGAAATTAAAGCTCCGGGACTCAAACCAAGTGCCGATTTGTTTGAATGCAAACGTCTGAAATGGGACCCAAACAACAATATCGGAAAGCCTTCAAAGTTGGTGTTTATCAATGAAGCGATGATTTTCCTCTATATGTCAGCAAATTTTGATCTATTTTTCTTTGCCATTCTTTTGGTCTTCCTTTCAAATAATCACTTTTTAGTCATAATATGTTCGACATTCAGTGCATTTTTTGCACAATTAGGGGCTCTTTTCACTTATCGATTCTACTTTAAGCAACAATTCTGGAAAAATTATGGCTCAAAGAACTGGTCTGACATTTGTACACTATATTTAGTCGTTTGCTTTTCACTTGGAGTAATATCGGGTTTGGCCTCGATTATAATTCTACTTAATAAAAGCGAGACTGCTCAATGGTTGCTCAGTGCACTCTTTCTGCTCCTTATTATCAACATTTTACTGATGATTATGTCTTATTTCATGGAATACCAACTTTTCAACAAAATTGAAAAATTAAAACTAAAGGAATTATCGACAGACAAGAGTCAATCAAAAATATAATTCACTGAAAATATTGTATTAAATATTTTATTCAATATTATATTTAATATAAAACCATTTTATTGGTAATAATATAAATAAATAGTTTTAATAAAATTTCGACAAATTCTCAATATTTAAAGTAATGATTAGTTTTGATGATTGGGAACAGAACCTAAATTGATCCAAATATTATGACTAATCCAAGATATTTGTGATTGTCTTTCAGTAGAACTGTTGTGTGACTGAATCACTGAATTAATAAAGTCATGTTTCAGTCCTATTTTGAATCTACATTCACCTGACCTCAGGGGACAGACCTTTAGATAAAAGCCTAATTTGTTTCCCTTTCGAAATGAAATGACACTGAAAACAAAAATTGATTATAATTTAAATAAAGCAAATCGAGACAATTACTTCTTGTCGTCACTGAATTGGGACATATAGTTCTGGTCAATGTCGAGGTCTGCGGTATCATCTTTTGGTGACAAAGCCATTGCAAAGTCGGGTACTTTAATGCGAGCCCTCGGGTTTGTCTCATCCAAATCGAAAAGTGTTACGTGAAGGACATAAGGCGTCGGATTCTGAAGAGTCATCTCAAGTCTCACATCTCGATCGACAATCAATTCAGGGATTGATTTAATCCTTAGCTCTGGTATGTGATAGCTATAAGCAAAAGGATTTGTAACATTGGAGGGCTCTTTCCAAGTAGACTTACTAAGCAGATAATTGAATCTTGAATTTTATTGATGAGGGGTTATATTCCGGTTTACTTAAGTTGTGGTCGCATTGTTTACATCGAAGAGAGCGCTTAACCAAGAGCATTTGACTCACTGGATGTAATTGAGAGGACAACTCTGGTTGGGTTTCCACTTGCATCAGCTTTTGGCTGAGTGTGGCCTTCACTGAAATATCGGGCTCTTCCTTAGTATTATAATACCTGTTTATATCAAGCGCTTCAATCTGATCCGTGGCCACTGACACTTCGAAATCATTGGATTCAGTGGGTGACTTCAGATCAGCCAATGAGAAGCCAGAACTGCTTCTTGCCATTTTGGCGCGCAAAGTAGCCGTCACTTTCGGAGATAAAGAAGGAGTAATACCATATTTATCCAGCAAAATAATGGCAGAGCGCGGACTGATTCTCTTCTTCTCCTTTTCTAACTTTTCCTTCTGTGCTAAAAATCTGTAGCGATCGAAGAGTGCGTCCAACCTTTGAGCGTTGGGTGTCTCCAACTCAGGCCAATTGCCACTCGCTATCATTGGTCCAACACATTAGACATTGCTATTACCCAAACAAATCAGAAGACTTACCAACTGATTGGTCTGGAATTCCGATATCTCTGGAAGACCACCGACAATAGTAACAGACCAGAAAAAATACTTTTTTGTGAACAGATTGTGTCGGATCTGTTGGACTCTGGCTCTGAGTGATTATAGCTCTGGTGGTCAGAGTATGCATACAAGAGGGACATTGGAAACAAGAGGCACATCTATTCAGTCACAAAACATTACATCTTTTTACTTAAATTCCCAAATAATTACTTATTCTTTTTGAGTTTGGCGTCAATGGAAGGGATGTATTCGAGACAGTGTTGACAGTACTGGGAGTCCACCTAAAAACAGAAGACAACCTTAGTTTCAACTCATTCTCTGTTCTGGTGATTGACCTCATGTGACACACAGTCTCGACATCGCAATTGATGACAATGACGACAAAAATAGATCCTATGAATGGATTGGAGTGAACCACAGGAACACTCGTACGTCACTCGCTTTGAATCAAAGATTTCGGGAATCAAACTATTGTTCATTTTGTCGAAGATTTGGTCAAATTTATTAAAACCTCTGCATTACACAAACAATACTTTCAAATCATTCAAATAAAACGTTTCTCAATTAATGTGAGTAATCTTTAACAATAAAACGATGACTCATGTGATTGACTCATAAACTAAACAAAAGGGGGTAAAATGTTTTGCATTACAGACTTTGTGATTGAATGCATAGACAACAATCATCTGTTGGTTTGGTTGCATAACGTTGTCAGTGAATGGCTATTATTATCACATAATATGTCAACAATTCATGTGATTTAAAGAGTTGTTTAGCAATGAGTGACACAAAAGTTATTAATTTTATTCTTATTTTTAGTTAATTTTATTTATTTCTTCAATTCATTTACAAATTAACGTTAAATCCAAACAAATTTGAAGCTTTTCATTAGTTTTGTTTACATTTCAATCAAATAATTTTTTGAGATGTAATTAAAGATTAAATTTTGATTAAAACGAAAAATGGAAAAATTTGTCATTGATTTGGACAGTATTTTGGATGAACTGGAAGAAAACGACGGTTTGTTTGACAATTATCTCCTTTTATGTCCTTTGAGTGTAATTTAATGTTTGATTTGTCAGATGTCAGCGATAGAGGACATCCGCCATCATTGGTGAAGATCGCGAATTGTAATAGTTTTGGGTTTAATAATAATTTTCCGTCAATTCATTCCTATTGTGAAGACTCTCGCAATCAGTCGACAGTCCAGACAACCAGTGATGGCATCGGATGTTCGACCTCTTCGGCCACAAATTCCTACAAAAGACAATTGTTTTCGCCATATATCGATAGCCGTACTATCGATCTGTTGGACTCATCTGAAGCCGAATTCGGGATTAGTATTAAACCGATAGAAACTCAAAGTAATCAAAACAAAGATCTAAACTATGAAAACAAAACTACTTATGATATCAACAAAGAAGTGAACGAATCTGAGAAAAATCGATTAATTACTTCGTTGTTAGAAAAGGCGAAGTGGAATACAGAAGACACCGCTCAAGAAACACATGAGTACGATATCGATACCACTTCTAGTGATGAAGAAGTCTCTGACGAAGTAATTTATGTGGCCATTGATCAGAACAACAGTACAGACAATAAATCAGTTGATAATCGGCAGTTGACAAATGGAGACAAAGAAGTTGAGTCACAAATTTCGCCATCGATTACAACAGAATCAGATAAAAGTGGCTTCGATTCGATACCAAAAGAAACGCTTGAAATTGATTCAGATCTGAATATTATTGAAAACAATGAAATCGAATCAAATATTAATTCAGAAGAAAATTGTGAACCAAATGAAGATAAGGTCGAAGAAAGTTTTAAATCAGAAACTATCAATAATTTAAGCGAAGAACTTAACGATGAACTTAAATCTGTGGCTCAATTAGAGACCAATTTGAAGATTGAACCGGAGATTAATTTATTAGAAAATATGAGTAACGATAGATCGGACACCAAATGGGAAACTGATTCGATTAAAAACAATTTTGACAATACATCAAATGTTGTGAAATTTAGTGACATTGAAGTGAATATCGACCACTTGACCGAACACGACATCAATGAATATTTAAGTGAATTAGATATCAAACAAACCGAAGTTATTGTAATTAATGACACAAAAAATGACTCAAATGTTAATATCGAGTCCTTTTCGCAGTCAATTTGCGATTCGGTAAACGAAGACCTATTGAACACCAATTCGGACAAAGAACTCAATTCGATGAGTCAGTCGACGTCCAGTGTTTCCATCGAGGATAACGAGAAGATCAGTGATATTTCCGATTTTGATGTAAATCAACAAAAGGACATTTTATTGCAATCAAATACAACTTCTGACAATCAATGTCATGAAATTGATTCCGTTCCGCAAATGGTAGACATTCCGATCCGAATCGTTCGGCCAAATACTCTTCCAATCGCTTCGAATGTAATAAATGTAAATACAGTCGAAACAAACGAAGATATCGATGACACTAACGATGAAAACAATAATGACAGCAATAATAATGAAACCGATAACAATAATGTGCCCAATGATGAAGAAGTGCCACAAAATACTGGACTCAATAGTGACTTTGATGAACAGGACTTGACTCAGGGTCTGAGCGAAGACGAGCAGATGTTAGGCAAAGTGAAGCCCTTCTGGATTCCTGACAATGAGAGTCAAATGTGTATGCATTGCGACATTAAATTCACTTTAATTAAGAGAAGACATCACTGCAGGTATGGATCGATCTCTCATTTATTTTTCAGTCCATTTCACATTTTTGCGCACAAACTGATGACCCAATCATTGCTGAAATCAATTAATGGTTTTCTAATTGATTTCATTTAAACTTGTAATAAAATGATATAATGATTTATTAATATTATAAATTATTATTATTATTATTACTCATATATTAATAATTTGAATGTTTGTCTCAGAGCGTGCGGCAAAGTTCTGTGCGCCCAGTGTTGCAACAGTAGGGCCAAACTGTTATATCTGGACAATGAAGTGGCCAGAGTATGTCAGATCTGTTACTCCACTTTAGCTCGAAGTCAGTATTTTTAAAAAATTCTAATTTAAATGAAAAGAATTGAAAAAAATGAATGGTTTGTTTGACAGTCGCAGCCATTGAGAGGAACGCAAATGTGAGCAATGCCTCTCCTTTAAGACACGATAATCTCTTTCCGGACTCGGCTTCCAGTCCTTCTGATGCATCGAATTTTCGATCTCCAGATCCTAACAACCCTTCAGAGTACTGTTCAACGATATCACCATTAGAACAAGAGCAGGACATCTTGAATAGACCGCCACCAACGGTTATGGTGCCTATTGGAGTCCTCAAAAGGGGGGATCGACCTCGGGGAGAGCCTAAACAGGTTGTTTTCTCGGATGGCATACGCCCAGGAGGGGACTTGACTGAAACAAGCGAAAGTACAAGTAGTCTAGCATTTTTGCGGCGCGTTGGTCGAACTCAGCTCAAATTGAAGTCTCCTCCTGTTGAGAGTGTGTCAGGCGCTCAATCGACTTCCGGCACTAATAAGTCAAAGGCCAGTCGTATTGTGATAACCGACTCAAACGGCACTTTACCGCCGATTATCAACTATTATGACTTGAATTATAATAAATCAGTGAAGAGTAAGCCTTCGATATTAAATCTGATTGAATTTATGAAGAACAAGGACTTGTGTCCAGTCGTCTTCGCTTTGACCAAAAATCTACATATTTTCGCAAAAATTGTTTTTAGTAAGTATTCAGTCATTTCTTAAAACAAATGCAAACTTTTGTTCAAACATTAAAATAAATTGTTTTTAACCTACAGAGGATTGTTGTGTCCAAACTGAGTGCTGGACCTTCGCTTCAAAAGGGATGGCCACAATTGGACAAGATGAAATACTTATAACTTTAAAAAGACTTCCAGAGGAGGATACTTTTCCCAGAGATGTCTTTCGTTTATTCACTTTTGTGTACGACAGCGCCTCAAAAGGTATGACAGTCTAATGAAGGGAACTCTGTGTAGACAATTTGTTCATCTAATGCCACCAGTCCTCCCTGTCCAGTCAATTCTAATTATCATTTTGAATAATTAGGTACTGCTTTCAACGATTTAAGTCATGCCTTCTTTCCGGACGGTCTCTTTGGCAATAAGGACAACAGCGGCTTTCTCTTCACGAGACCCACTCTTCAGTGCTTCAACAATGTGGTGCTGCCGTCACCGCCTTTTTTGTTAGCAATACTTATTCATAAATGGGAAATTCCCTGGGCAAAGGTCTTTCCATTAAGACTTTTGTTACGTTTAGGCGCAGAATACAAATGTAATTATGGTTTTGTCACTGATTTGAGGTCAACTGATTTAATTATTTCTAATTCTAAAGACTATCCGAGCCCTATAGTGAGCTATCGGTGCCGTAAGCCTGTCTATTACGAGGTAGGACACACAATAATGAATGTGTTGGCCGTAAGTCTGAAATCAATTAGATTTGCCTTTTTTCTAAACATTTGGTTTCAGGATTTTCGAAATTTCCAGTACACTCTTCCCACTGTTTCGGGGCTGACCATTCATTTGGAAGACAAGATAATATCAGTTCATTTGCCCAGAAATCGATACGAAAAGGTTCAGAAAGTGTTGACAAACAGTAACGAACACGTGTTGGCATTTGGGGCTAACTTTAGTCTTAGAGCGGACTCCCATCTGGTTTGTATGCAAAACGATGTGGACGGACAATACCAGACACAGTCCATTAATATAGAAGGTGCTCCCCGAAAAATAACGGGCGCCAGCTTTATTGTATTCAGTGGAGCGCTTAAATCTAGTACTGGACTGACGGCCAAAATGTCAATCGTTGAGGACGGACTACTTGTTCAGATCCCGCCCAACACAATGACTGAAATGAGAAGTGCTCTCAAAGATATGAAAGAATATGCCATCAATTGTGGTAAAGTGGACTCAGAACCTGATGAAGTGATTCGTATGCTATGGGCAGAAGAGGACACGAACGTCAATCTCGGGTTGATATTTGATTGCTCTTTCAACTATTCAAATTCTGAACTTTTCAGAGTTCGGAGTCCTATCGATGGCACAAATTTAGAGGGAATTCAGAGCATTCGCATATATAACGGAACCGATTATACAAATGATAAGTTAGTCATTCGATGGACTGAAGTATTCTTTTTACGAATTAATGAAATGAGTCGAAGGTATTTCTCTCCAAATCTATTAACTAAATTTAGACATTGATTTGTTGAACAGAACTGATTCGTTAGACGCCAGCAAATTGGCAGAAATGATATCTCAAGCGTTCTGTTTAGCGCTCACTTCTTGTTTGGACCAATTATTCGACAGCGGGTTCACCAAAATTGGATTAAGAATTAATTTAGATTCGGATAAAGTGAGGGACTCTTACTCTCTTCTTATAAGAATGTGCCACTCATTACCATTAAATTATCTTAAGGTTGGTTATGAAACAGGAAGTAATGGCCAGTCTTTGCCATCGCAATACGCAACTGAATTGGACAGTGCTCTTATACCAGTCATTATGGATAATATATCGTCGGCAGTGGAAGACCAGTTGGTTATGGAGCTCTTGTTTCATATTTTGGTCAAATGAATCGGTATTTTTGTCAAAACAGAGCTTTTGTTTAACGGAAAGAATAATTATTTTTATTTATACAAACAAATAGTTTTTATTTTATTCAATTTTATTAAACAAAATGAGGCCTTAATTGCAATTTAATTAATTTTAGAGTCCATTCATTCAATTAATGAATTTCAATATTAAATAAACAAATTTTATTTTAACTAATTTTGGGGTTTGTCTATATTTTTGTGTGGAAATTGTTTTGACCATGCTCACATTAACTTATTAATGGCCATTTGACAAGTTGATTCATATCACATAGCTATTTCCAAGGTCAGTATCAATTAAAATTAGTTGGTGAACAACTTATTAAACTTATCTGACTCATTGATCGAATGGAATGTTGGGTTAGACTTAGCTGGATCATTGCAGATTAAAAAGTTAAATGACTTTTTTTATTGAAAATTTCACTTCTACTCGTATGCAAGGTCTGATGGCCTGGGTCAATGAGCTGTGCCAATGTGTTGGGCCAATTGGCTGTTCAGCTAACCATTAATTGGACGCCATCTGTGATATGACTAAACATTTGATTGGTTTCCAACAAAAATACGCTTTTCTTTGAGAGAAAACCATTGAATTCATTGTGAGTTTGACTGTCATTCAGTTCAGTGTTTACTCCAATGAAAGACTGTTTTCAAAGACTAATCAATCGATGCCTTCACTCGAGTTAACACTTCAACTGATTTCTTAGACTTTTAAACAACAAAACTAATTTGTAATCACTTTATCTGTTTTTCGTTTCAAATTTCAATCATTTTATTTCAAATTTGGAAAATTATTTGATTTGGTTTTTGTCTAAAATTAAATTTAATATAATTTTTGAGATTTACTCAAAATATTTGAATTTTATTTGTATTTTGCGGTAAGTTTTTGGGATATTTTCTAAAATCCATATTTTTGTCCTTCAATTTAATTATTTTATTTATTTGTTTCGCAGTTTGGACTGAAAAGTAGTATTTTCTGAAAATGGATCCGTTTAATGGACAACAAATGCCACAAATGACTAATGACTCGAATTCTGGACAAAGAAATGATATTTACGTGACTGACATCAGAGGTTACTCTTCGCCGCCATTCAACCAACAGATGAGAAGACCCAATAATACAGTTTACAACTCGACAAACAGTCCAATCAATGATCAAATGAATGAATTAACCAAACAGACAAATATGATGTCCTTCGCACCAAACGAAGTCAACTACCACTCCATTGGTGGCGGAGATATCTCTAATAATACTCGTTCATGGATTCCACCCGAAATGAAGGACCAAAGCCCACAGTCTTCAATGATGAGCGCAGGAATGGTCAGCAACTTATCGCCGTTCGCTAAGGAGTTCGTTCCGCGAACAATATCTTATTCGAGTGGTCCGTCTGTGAACAATGGTATGAATTGGAATCAATCAGTGCCTGAAGTGAACGCCGATTGCGACGATTTCATTGCTTTGAGTTATTTGAAAGAATTCATTGACACGATTACTATCAAACCCAATAAATTTGAGTCCGGTATCGGTTACTTGACTGAAGTCCTTAACACTTACATCGATGAGGACGAGTCTATTGTCGAGTGTGTCGTCAATCTTATTGTTGATCAGGTCTTCACTCAATTTTCAACTTATATTCAAGTTAAATTTCGCTTCAATTTCTAGGCAATCCTTGAGCCGCAGTTCCGCTACAATGGGGTTAGACTCTGCATTAATCTGATCCAACATTTAGTCGTCTTATCTGAAGAAAAAGAGTTCAAAACTTTACTCTTCCGGCGGTAAACACTTTTAGTTGGATTTATTTAGTGTTGCTTGCTTAAATTGGTTTAATTTTTTGGTTCAGTTGTGAGAGAGAATACTCCCGAAGAGAACATCTGATTAAGGCCTCGGCCACAACCGAACAGTATTTGAGAGGTCTGACCATGTTCATCGGAGACCTTTACTCGCGTTTAGAAGCACCAGAATTGGCACAATTTTTACCACAACTGCTGTCAACCCTTCTCTCGAAACCATCAGAAAAAGAGAATTTGAAGTGTGTCTGTCAAGTGCTTAAGGTTTGTCTTCATAATTGTCTCTTCATTTATGTAATTGTTTTGTCAATGACTGGTCAGTTGTGCGGACAACTTCTGGAACGACACTTCACAGACAGAAAAGCCGACGAAATGAAGAATGTAATGGAAAGAATGGAAATGTGTACCAATGAAAAAGACATCAATCAATACGTCAAAGAACTCATGAATAACATCATTGAAATGCAAAAGAGGGGATGGACTGCAAACATGCCCTCCACTGACAATACCACTAACCACGTGGTTAATCCTTATTTGGACGCCAATCCCGAAAGCAATTGGGGTGACTATAACGAAGAGTACAACAATTATTCTGACGAAGACGAGTACCAACTGGCCAGGTATGGCACAGTCTCTCAATTACATCCTTTATAATCCATTGTCTAATTAGGTATGATTTTGGTCAATGCGGAGACGAAGAAGACAATGAAGTTTGTGAAGCCTTTGAAGAGTTTCTCAAGAATTCGGGTCAAACAAAATGAAATCAATTTTTAGACTTTATTTATAAAATAATTATTAGTCTCTCATTATATTTACATTATTTGTTTGAACTCTTTTTCCGTTCACATTAAAGGCGGCGCCAAATCTATTACTTTTTTTTAATTAAAAATTGTCACAAATTTATTTCAAATAATCGATTGATTCATACAAATAGTAATGAAATGAATGGTAATTAACAAAAGGATTTACAACAATAGTGTTATTCGTGTTGAATGAATGGATTTGGAATGGATTCCATGCCATCGACGGGACAGATGACGACAACAGCGGTGCCTCTGCACACCACCAGACCTAAAGAGCGGGTGTCGTCCGTTAACTTATACGGATCGTCCGGATCTATATTTTGCAAATAATTTTTAAAACCTAATGGCATTGAATAGGTATTGAATACCTCGGAGTAGTTCTATGGTGTTATCCAATACCAGATTGAGTAAAGGATCGAAACCCTTAAGAATACCACTCGCTGTCTAACAAACAACTCATTATTCAAAGCTATTCATAGAAAAGCCATACCTTCTCTGCCGCCTTGGAATTTGACCCTGATCGGTTTATCTAAATATTTGGCCAAATCGACAATACTTTCCTTTTTCTTCTTCTCGGGAGGACCTCCTGTGTTGCGATCCCCGCCCGCATTGGCGTCCCTTTTCTCAGCCGTCTATTCAAATGACATTAAATGTAATATAAAAACATATGATTTGGGAATTAAATGATTACAAACCGAAGACATTTTTAGAATATTTTGTCTGAATTCACAAAAAATAAATACAAATTCAATTGGAATTGAAATGAATTACGAAATCGCTGTCAAAATGTGGTTAAAGTTTGAAACACAAATAAATTTAATTCAAAAATAACGCAAAACTTGAGAGCATTTGAATGAAGTCTGTGTTCAATGTTTTCAATGAATTCCAATTTAAAGGGAATGGGTTTTGAAATCACGATATTTATTGAAATCAAATATTGTTTTGTTTTTCTGTTTATTTTTTTTCCTGAAAAACGCTATTTTGATGACTCTTTCTTCAAAAATTTGCTGAATTTTTTTTAATTCAATTCATTTCTTTCCCAAAACAGTCAAATATTTTGTAAATTTGAGTGGAAATTGAATAATAGATTCATTATATTTAAAATAATGGCTGATTTGTCGGCGAGTTCTTCAGCTGAAAGTTCAGAAGACGAACAGTTTTTTGACGCCATCAGCGAAGAGGAAGTGGTCATTAATAATGGGATTCAGTCGGAAACTAATAATCAAAGCCCTGATGTTTGCAAAGACAACAATTCGACGAACGCTAAGTTTTGCGAACCATTGGCCTCGAGTTCGGGTCAAATGGCCGACAGTGGTCTCTACTCATCTCAATCGAGTGAAGTCACGGATTTAGTCACTGATTTAGTCTCAGAAACAGTTCCGGATGTGGTTCCAAAACTGTCTAAATTAGTTAATAAGAAATCGGAACAGACTATTAGTATTAATATTATCCCCGAAATTGAGGACAACTCAACGACAGCTCAAACGACTGGCATTCAGTCAGTGATATCACATCCAAAGCCTCCGCCGAGAGTTAGGAAAAAGATGTTAAATAACGACAATACAAACAATGGATCGACAGCTGAAACGATGAGTATTTGTAGTGTCAGTCAAACCAATGAACCAAACTTTGCATTCAATAACTTTGAAGAACCCAAAGAACAACGAACTCTACCGGCAATCGATTCATCATATCTGCAGCCCATGGCTTCACTTATCGGACATCCATCCAATCTATCGAGTATTTTGGATGATATTCAAAGTATTAAAGGGGACCTGAGTTTAAATGAAGCCATTCTTTCTAATATCGGCGACAGAAGAAGTGTTTACGTCGAAGAGTTGCCCAAATATAATAAAGAACTTATCTTGAAATCGGATGATTTGACGCCATCGATGGCACAAATGGCGCAATCGTTGAACGCCCCCAAAGAACAGGAGGTATTAAATCAAATAATGATTCTGAATATTGACACCGGAGAGAAAGTGCCGTTAAGTAAAGCCGAAGAAATACTTCCCAAATGTTTAAATCCTTTGAGTTTGCATTTAATGAAACTGACAAATGATTTTTGTGATGGAGACGTCGGTTCCATAGCCTCTGGAATGACAGCTCAGGAAAACCTGATGAGAGAAAGCGCTTTTAATGACGAAGATGACGAGGACCGCATTGGCAGTGATTCAAGGAAAGACAAACTCAAGAAAGGTATGAAAAGTTTGCGCAGAATTGGCACCGGAATCATAAAAGGAGTCAAAGGTGTAAAACCAGGAAAAGAGAGGTCCACTTTTCACGTCGAACTTAAACCTCACAATTTAGAGCCTGAACCGTTGCCCCGGTATAAAATCAAAGTTAACCACAAGAGGGGAACTCCTGATTTCGAAGGACTTAGACTTTTACAAGAATTATATGACTGTAAGGGTGCCATTTGGTGCATGAAATTCAGTGTTTGCGGACAGCTATTGGCAGCCGCCGGACAGGACCACCTTTTGAGGGTCTATTGCGCTCAAAAGTCTTGGAAATACTTCACTCAATTGCGAAATAAAGCTTCGGGTCAACAGATTTCACCAAATTCTACAAAAGAAAGAGAGTCGAGCGGATCTTTAGGGGCCAGAGACCGGTCCTTCTCATTGCAAAGGAGTTGCAGCGCCGGCAGTAACGATATCATCAAATCAGAGTCTTCGCAATCAAGTCTTGCAAATCATATACTTCATGAGGACAACCAACTTAGTGAAGAGGGACCGATGCTTTTATTCAGTGCATATCGGGGCCACACCGCCGATGTGTTAGACATCGCCTGGTCTAAGAATCATTTCTTGTTGTCTTCATCGATGGACAAAACGGTGCGTTTGTGGCACATCACTCGCATCGAGTGTTTGTGTACTTTCCGTCACATCGATTTCGTGACAACCATTCAATTCCATCCCAGAGATGACCGATACTTCCTCAGCGGATCCCTCGATGGAAAGCTGCGTTTATGGAACATTCCCGACAAAAGAGTCACTCTTTGGAATGAAGTCATGGCTCTGTCGACACAACAGTCCAGGAGTAACGCCACACAGGAGTCAATGCCGGCTCACGGACTCATTACTTCGTCTTCGTTTGTGGAAAACGGAAAGTTTGCAGTCATTGGCACTTATGACGGAAGGATTATGTTCTACTCCACCGATCAGCTCAAGTACTACACACAAATCCATGTCAGTGGTAGCGGAAAGATTAATAGCTCCGCTCAAATATCTAACGCCAATTCGGGTAATGGACGCCGGCGTCGCGGAAATAATAATAAGGTTACGGGTATTGAAGGCGTGGAAAACAATAAAATTCTGGTCACGACTAATGATTCTCGTCTCAGACTTTATGATTTGAGAGACCTGTCCCTAACCTGTAAATATAGAGGTCTGGTTAACCAGTCCAGTCAAATCAAGGCCTCCACCTCTCATGACAGCAAATATATAATCTGTGGTTCAGAGAACGCCTCCTTCTATATATGGAGGCTTCAGGACAACACCACACTCGGCCAGCGTCGGGATCGCAATAAACAAAATGAATGCATTCGATTACTTCCACCCCAACCGACTCATTCGATTCAGGATTCCATGCAAATGCCAGCACCGCCTCAGATGACCACTAAAATAGTCACTTCGGCCATCTTTGCACCCGTTCCTCAACAGATCGACGAAACGGCAAAATATATTATAGCCGTCGCGGACTTCAACGGAAATATAAAAATATTTTCGAAATGATTTCCGTTCAGAGAATATTCCAAAACAATACTAAATATTATTTTTTCTAATCTTTTCTCTACTTTTCTCTTTATTTTAGTTTTTTTAGTTTTAATCGACTTTAACCCCAATAATGTTTGAAAATTTATATTTTACTCACTTTTCGTTTCAATTAAAAGACTGAATCAAAAGATTAATTGAAATTGAAATTAGTTTATATAAAAAAATCTAGAAATTTAATATTCAAATCAAAGTTTATGTAAATGTCTTTCAGACAAAGATTTAAATAAAATTCAAATAAAGATTTTTAATCACTGAACAGTCAATTATGAATAGATAGCGGAAAATGATTTTATTTTTAATCAATTGTTTCGCCACAATTTTGACCATTAATTAACATTAGATTTGAAAAATGGATCGAATGTTTGGGTTATAAATAGTCAATCGTAACCGCGGATTGTACCTCACATAGAGCGGCAGCCGGTATAAGCGAAATTGATTATGTTCTTAAAAAGAGGGTTATGGTCAGGATGTCGGGCGCTCGGCCTAAAACAGACGCTATTTATGTTTGCAATGACACACAAAAAGAAAAAGAAAATTTGAAAGACTACGC
>JAQIWP010000695.1:0-21308 GCA_034695525.1 Euzetes globulus | reverse complement strand
TCTCTCTCTCTCTCTCTCTCTCTCCCTCTCTCTCTCTCCCTCCCCCTCTCTCTCTCTCGCCTTTGATTTGTCTGAACTTTGGCATTCTCAATTCATATTATTCCCAATTGGTAATATCAATATATTTTTCACCTTGCAATTGGTTTCGTTCATTTAAATAGTACATTCGGAAAATATATACATTAAAATGTATACTTGGATGATAATTTGTGTCCGAGCACTGATGTCCACACACAGTTCTTGATATCTAATGCACAAGAATTGCGTTTGGACAATCACAGCTTGGAACTTTTGGTCCAATTGAAAGTTGTTTTCACAGAATGGCTTAGAAATATAAAAATGGTTAAAGCTCATTTTAAATGGAACATCAAAATAAAATTGTATAAGTATTAAGCAGTCATTTAAGGCCATTAAGGGATAAGTAGAGAGTAATTCCAAGTATTGTTTGCGATATCTTATAAAACAGATTAAGAATAATATGAGAAATACTTAAATGAATGAAAAGCGCCAGAATTTAATGATTGTGTGGTCGCCTCTTATGACGCTCTGAATCACAAATCAGTAGATATTGTATGGACTAAGTGTCAAAAAGTGATGGCTTTTGCTATAAGACAGACAATAAGTGACTTTTATATAAGAGATTTGGCTCTTCTTAAACATCATTGAGATAGCAGTGAAAGACTGAGTCTATTATCTGTTTTATGTATTAATACTAAGAGAATAAGGAATATATGAAGTATTCATTGATCAGAGCAATGAACACATCATTAATCAAAGTTATATGTCTTGGCCACTATTCTCTGTTGGTGTCGATGTTGGTGTCTTGCATTCCAAGATAACACAGTACTCTCTTTGCTCTTCTCACTCAATCAGAACCAGAATTCATTGCATAATAAAGTTATAGTATATATAGATATGCAAATCGGTTGTGATATACCAGTGCTCTGTATATACTTTGAATGAATAAAATTTTTTGACGAAAGAAGTGATGCATAGAATTTAAGATCAAATAAGTTATATAATTCATATACAATCTGACGCCATATGAGAGACGACAGAGCTATCGACGTGCACCTGACCTGTCATCTAATACTGAATAGATTGCAATTTTCTTCCCGATTTATGGAAAGACACATAACTTAACGTTAAAATTGCTTAGTGTTTGCCTAAATATACAGCTATTTATTAGTCAAAATATTTTGCAAGTTCAACAATTCCAAGAAGAACAAATCCTTTTAACCCATGAAAACTTGCATGCTTCTTGATTAACAACAGA
This sequence comes from Euzetes globulus, assembly GCA_034695525.1. Taxonomy (NCBI): domain Eukaryota; kingdom Metazoa; phylum Arthropoda; class Arachnida; order Sarcoptiformes; family Euzetidae; genus Euzetes; species Euzetes globulus. Next base: position 20,032 of record JAQIWP010000695.1, on the reverse strand, counting down.
TTATTATTATATTCATGAGTTTATGTTAAAAAGAATTAAGATAATCACTGATTAATAAATTGAATAAGGTATAAAAGTGACGCACATAATTTCAGTAATAATTTTCAAATGGATTTTGATGTCTGCGTATTATTGCCTGAGCTCTGAATATTTCTATTACATTTGGCTTTAAATTATTAGCCACTAATAATATAAATTCAGTTTCAATTTAGTGTAGAATAGATTGCTTTTGATTCAATACAATGTTTTTGTAGGAGTGTCCCGGAGATATGGCAGTTGCCGGTAGCTATTCTCCGCTCAAATATAAACCACATTAATTCCTATTTGTATTGTCGATTCAAAAGACGTATTCGGTATAACTTTTTTTTGTGCCAACAAACAGCTGTTGCACTTCAGGTCATTAAATTATAGACACATTCTTATCAATTCTGATCAGACGCTCAGTTGGAAAAACAGATCCAAACACTGGTATATCGATTGACACAAATTCAATCACAGAATTTCTGCCACTAACACAAAATGTTTGGTTAATAATCATATATTTAGGTTTCATATGAAATGGACCAACATTTTGAATATGAATTATGTGATCAAATGATCAGGGATGATCTGGCAAAATTCGGGGGTAAATTTTCGTTCGAAAATTTTAATATTTGTTCATTAATTTATTCATTAAAGACTATGTTATTAAAAGCATTATTTATTTAATAAATAAACGCTTAGTTTTGGATCTATAGCCGAGCGGTTCGACTAATTTGCATGACTTGAAAAGCGATGACTAATTAAATTCAATTAATCGGCTCTTTTAATGCCAGTCATATTGACCTTATTTATCATTGCTTTAGGAGTTGTGTCACATCATTGCTGCCAATGACAGCACCGGCTAATTGATCGAAGAACTCCAGAAGACAGAACAAGAGCAAAACACTAACGACACGACTATAAGGCTCAACAAATAAGATACTACAGCTAATAATTAATGTAATGCAAACTGTTATTCGCTTAGTTCTCCAAGGTATTTGACAGCATATTTATCACTGCAAACAAGAATAAGTTTTTAGAAAAGTTTAAAAACTTGAATATTCTGTTGTAATAGTGTTTGGCATACGATAGCAGTGCTTCAGTCAATAATACTGTTCTCCAAATATTTGCATTCGACTAGACTTAGATGAATGCTTTTTGTGGCCAATAATGCAAATAAATGGCTCACGTTTTTACTCACATATTATGCGTCGGGGTTTTTATTACATAATAAATATAACATTTTCTACACATTTATTCGCAAATTCTGAAAATGAGAAGATATTCCCGAAATTTAGCAAATGTTGGGATTATTCTCAATTAATAGATGTTAATTGCGTTAAGCATTCGGTCAATGACTATAATAAGTTTTTCTTCACTAAATTAGACTCAATATGGCAACAGAATAACCAGGGCTTGAATAACACGAGTCGAACACTTGGCGGAACGACATTATGAGTAAATATGTTGGAGTTGTGCGGAGTTGTGTTGGAGGGGCAGCTGAGGACACAAATCGAAAGAAATTTGTATCACATATTATAGTAAATGATCGCACATATCATTTGAAATAAGAGTGAGTGTTGTGTTTGTGATGTTATTTATAAACGTAATAAACTTTACCCGAAACCAGATATTCTCGGATCAGTTCAGCCAAAAAGGCATTACTACGAAACCAAATTTATGTACTCTGACAGCACTCAAGACATTGACCAATACTATAAAAGGATTAGTCTATGGCTATAATTACATTCAGCACAATATACAGACACAACAATAATAATCATATGCATCGAGTGCACAACATTGATCCTGTGCTGCAATGGTCATAACCCGAGATGCATTGCGAAGGAAAAAATTGCATATTCATTAGGTTAAGTGTAGAATCGAGGAGAACATGTTTTGTCTAATAATGAATTCAGTGTCTAAGAGATTAAACAGCGATCAGCTGATGACTAAAATCGATACAAGTATTGATTTGGACAAATAAAAAGCCAATGAAAGATATGTCAATTTGAGTTTTTTCTTAAATCGATTTCTGTCCTAAACTAAGTAAACTGATTGCGAAATGAAAAATGTTAAGCTTGTTTACTTATATATCGGTAAAAGAAACTTTCTGCTGCTATTTTTCAATTGTTTATCGCCATTTTCCATGAAATTTCTTGAAAGTCATGGATTATTTTCAGGGTTTTTTGTATTAAATTTACAATCAATTTGTCAGTATTTGAATGGCTTCTGTTTGGAGTCATTCAAATCGAAATGTATTTAATTTAAAATCTGTTATCAAAAGCAGATAAGAAATTGATTTGAAGACAAGCGTCTGCTGAAAAAAGACAGTGAAAAGGAGTCAATTATCACTCTTTTATAATGAACATGACGTTCACAGAATCGCACAGAATAGTAGACAAATGGAAGCTCAAAGTCATTAGTTGGAGAGACCGACAAATAGTTTTGACTTACGGCTGAGCGTTCGTTTCCCTTCTAAACGAAGAGAAATTTCTCCTCAGAGTCGATAACGAGTGCACAGATTGATAGACAAGAAAAGTGCAAAAGAATTGAACGATAAACAGAAGCTCAGCTCAGAATGAAAATGCTTGTTAGCAATCGGGTGCCCACCGACACAAAAGACACGAAAAATTGAATGCAATTTATTGTCAAAATGAGAAGATATGATATGAATCGTCAAATTATTACTTTTTTTGCATTCATTCAAAGGATTCGCTCAATTGTCTGAATAGGTCGACACTGTATTAATGTCACGAACCAAACCACATCAAACTCAGTAACAATTTAAAGATTTTCTACATTTTTATAGCTCTGAATATATTTCAGAACAATTCTTTAAAAGTTTGAGAATTGCCATTAAAAACAGAGAAAAGTTATTTTTAAAGCCATTATTTTGTGAATAATCCCTAAAATTTATTGTAATATACTTTTGACTAAAAGTCGATTGATATTAGAGAAAGTTTGAACAGAATTTGTACCAATTCTCGAAATCTTATGAGAGAATAGAAGTGGTCTTGTTTTAAGGGCTATAGAAAAAAATGGTATCCATTGGTATCAGTTGTCCTGTCTTTTGGACAGTAGTTCCACTTCAGAACTTATTAATTTTAGGTAACTCTCAAAAGCATTGTGTGTTCTCTGAAATTGTGTTATAAATACAATCGTTGGATATCTTCACAACGAGTCGAGTGTAAAACGATTCCCCAAATGAGATCTAAAGTCAAGTCAGGGCTAACAGTATTGTAGGGATGAGTGAAAACCAAGTGAAGAGAAGGCATTCATTCGGAGTGAAGCATAAGTGAAGACGAGTAGCACTAAAATTATGATTGTGTTTGTGCTCTGCTGTCAAATGCCTCTTCGTTTTACGGCAGAGCAGCGCAAATGTCATCAACTCAGGCATCGAAATAGTGTTTAACAAAGAAAACGACTTAAAGTACACGATATGGAAGAACAGAACTTCGATAACAAGTTCTGACAAAGACTAACAATAAGTAGTGCTGAGCGACCAGTGCTCACAATTGTTGGCAACCGCTTCTCCAAAAACCACAATACCAGTGGTCATAACGAGTAAAAATTGCTGAACACTATCACTATTTGACTGCACCTGACATTTATTGTTATTAATACATGAAATTATAGCTTCCATTATGTCGTGTCTGCTCTTCAGAACTGGAATTCACTATTTGTCGTAATTAATAAATTCGCAGAAATTATCCCAAGAATAATAATAACGAATAAAATGAAAATCTAATCGAAAGTGAAAGCAATTGAATGGCGAACAGAAACGCCTCAACACTTGAATACAAGTATTTCTCAAATACACGGTTTTGTTATTAGTTTAATGAAAAATACAAACATTAGTTAATGAGATTTTATTAGAAAGTAATGCGTTTTCACTATTTTCTTCACTAAATACACAGTTGTGGAGAAGAGAGCAGGGATTCTGTCTTAAGGGAGTCATTCATTTTAATTAACGTTAAATTGAAGTATTAAAAATAAATAAGTTATTTATTAAAATCAATTTACTTCTCACACATTGTCTGTTATTTATATTTAATTATAATTTTTAATATTCATTAATATTTTAGTGAATAGGAGACAAAAGGGGTCTAATTATAGCGGAATCTTCAATAAAACGAGTTTGAGATAATTATGGTAAGTATCGATTGCAATGTTTAGACTTATTTTTAGAATCAATTTTAACACAAAAATAAAACAATTTTTGTCTTTAAATAGAATAATTTAGAAAAAAATAACTGTAAGTTTTATATTAATAGAAAATATCGATAAAAACATCGATTCGAAGGTCTTTTTTTGAATAACAAATGGATTTTGTTTCAAAAGAAGATCTAAAAGTTTCTTAATTTAATGGTTGAATGTGTTTTCGTTTCGAATTTTAGATTAAAATTAGTTGTACTCGAAATCAAATTCAAGACGAATGGCACACGAATTGAGTTCTTGAATAACTACGAGAGCACTGACTCTAAGCAACAGATAAAATGCAAAAATGTCAATGAAGTGAATTGGAGGACTTGTGCTGAATATGCCAGAGCCTAGCAATCGATGGCATTATTTAATTAGATGTCCAAAAAGAATGGTATACAAGAAATGCAAGTTTTTCACCAGAAATACATCGCATCCAAAGATGAATAGCAATACATCATAAGAAAAGGCAATAATGAGAAATGTCAGGACCGACGCCACAGCACACCATACCTCCAATATATTTGACAAAACTAATGCCTAACACAGAATATCAGATCATTATCATCTCTGTATGTGTGCCCAAAGCAATGTCCATCCGTTATAGCAGAACAGCCATACATTATATGGTCAGCGCAAGCCTACGCCATAAGCGGAGCTCACAATGAATTACTTGTCGAGCAATAGTTGGGCTCAAAATCTCTTTAATTTAATCTTTTTAGAAAAAAGTTGAGCTTTTTATAGACAACCTTAGAATGCATTTGAAAAGCAATCAAAAGGATTAATGAAATTCAAAGACCTGTCACTTTATTTGATGTCATATACATATTATGATATTATAGTGTATGGCATATGAATGCAGACGATATCAAAATATTTGGCAGGCTTATTTTTCTTATACCTGGAAAATTCTTATTTTCAAATAACATAACTTAAATCACGTGAGGAATAAAAGACTTTAAAACATTAAAATAACTCCAAATGTCTGGTAATTGACTAAATATTGTCCGTCATTTTGATGAGAAATGGGGTAATATTGTCACAAAATATTGAAACTTTGATTAAAATATGAGCTTTCTTAATTGGCTTAATGCATGGGTGATGATGTTGAATACCCCCTCCCTAAGCCATCCCTACATTTTATGTAAGAGCAATATATTGACATTACATTAGATTGCATTACAGCGCATAAAATTAGATCACAAATGGAATTCCTATTTAGGCGTTCACTCAATGTTTGGGGTAGACATAAGTCAGGCATATATTGGGTGTAATGGCATTGCATTTATCTAAAGCTCATAAGTTTTCATAGACTTCAACAGACTTCTGGAGAAGCAGTTATTCAGAAGAAGTTTAAATATTTGGCGAAATAGTTGTGACGGAAATTCTTTCGCAGTTTTATCGCCAAATAATAAAACTTCAAATACTATTTTATAGGCTTTAAACTCAACGTTTCATTGTTTTCACTTTTATTATTTCAATTGTCTTCACCAAAAACTCAGTGAAAGACTTGTGGCTAAGAATTCATTCACTTATAGAAAGGAAAAAATAACTTATTATTAATTTGTGAGCAAAAAATTTATATTTTTGAATCGCTTTTGATGTCAGAAAAATGAATTATTTCTTTGAGTCCATTATTTCGAATGAATAATTTGAAACCATTTGCACTAAAGATGTCTTTGCACTAAAGACGTCTTCATTTACAAAATATTAGATTAAATGAGGAATTCTTAAGCATGCTTATAATCTTGCATAACATTTTAGCATTCGAATAGTACTGGTTTCAACATTATGAGCAAGAAGAAATGAGACATCCCGTCGATCAGAAGCATTTTTCGCTAACCCTATCCAAATGTTCATAACATGTCTGAGTCAGACGGAGAGCTGGAAATGTGTGCGGAATTCGTAACATTTGGTATAAGAATTATATGTTTTCCAAATGTGTTGTAAGCAAAACAAAAATTGATGACCGGATCGATCAAAAACAGTATGACATCCAATACTATTCAATTAGAATCTGTTTGGTTGCAAACAAAGCCCAAACTATCAAACAATGGACTTGTATTCAACAAAAGTAAGCATTTGTTTAACCAAATTATTCAAATCAAATTTCATAGCACATGGATTTAGAGTAAACAGAACCAAGCAAACAATGAAATTTTACAACCATCTCAATGATTTAGATCATCTAGCTAACTGTTTTTAACTCGTTTAATTTTATTTTCTAACATTCAAATGACTTTTATAATCACTGCTTTGACTGCTTTGAAATGCAATTTCAATCAAACATTTGTATAATGAGCTTGCTCAATTGTGCGGTAATCTTGTGGTTTATTGACAAATAAATTCATTGAAAGTAGTAATTTCTAATCAAGTGATAAGTCCTTTAATTGAAAGTGCAATACAATAAACATATCTTATTGTAATTCAATAAATATTTTAATTGATTTTTAGAGAAATGCAAGACTGAACTAAAAAAAATCAAGACTATTTTTGAAAAATAAAGAGAAGTACTTATCAATAATTTATTATGATATTAGATATCTTTTAAAAATAATAAGATTAAAATATGGTCAATTGAAAATTTAAAAGAAGCAAGAGAAATATTGAGTCTATATTTGAAAAAAGAGGAACTAATGCCAGCATTAAATTCTTGACTGCAATACACAACAAACTTAATTGCTTTGGTCTGAGTTTAGTAAAGAGCTCGAAAATAACCAGAAATTGTTTTATAACGAACTAAAATCCAATAGATTTTGATCAACTCAGACAAAGGTTTGTCAATCAAACCAGTTATCGATCGGATCAGATTTTTTTACTCGCAATTACACAATACCAGTGCCTAATCTTTAACTTAATCAGTGGTCTGGTGTGATAGTTGTGTCACTTTTATTATCTGGAATCACATCTAAGTTGAGTGAACTATTCATTTGTGGCCAATAAAGGCAGAGATGAATCCCTTACACAAACTCTAAAGGCTTTAATGAATAAATAAATAATTGAAGCGTTAAAACAAAACGAAAAATTCAAATAAATGGTTGTCTTTAACTATTAAATAATATATTTTGAGAGTTTCATTAAATTATATGATATTTGACTTCAAAAGAGGCCAAAACGTAAACAAATTATATGGAAATAGTTTTCCACTAAAGTTATCGCTAGAGAACTGATTGATGACAATTGCCCTCAACAGAGAACGTCTGTTTTCGAGGATAATTTATTATTAAATCATTTACAAGAGTATTGTTCTGGAGAAAAGTCTATCCGAATCGAGAGAATATGCAGAGAATCGGGAATCGTGTGAAACACTATTACCGAAGGTTTAAATCAAATAAAGTGTTTGTTTTTATTAAAAACGATTTTATGAAAGAATGTGTCAAATATATAGTGAAAGACAGTTATTTGAAAAGCAATGATAGACTGAATGCACGATTGAGGCAATCGACAGATTAATCATACTCTGGATGTCTGTGCTCTCGGAGTAATGTACAGAATATAAACAGAATTTTATGTGTTTTTACTCTCCATTTATCGATCGGCTGATCAGATGAACACTTTCTTTGACCCGTTTTATTCCTTACAGCTCTGAATGGCTCCAAATTTTCATGGCTTCAAAAATGCTCTCATATTTCCAGAGTCGACAATAAATTTTTAATATTAGGAACTTTTTGTGAGCCCAGAATAGGAAAGAATTCGTACAAATCATTCAAGGATTAGGTAATACTCTCAATGAAACACTCAATTGAGTGAAGCTATTCGACAAATTTCTGGTTATAATTAACCGACATTTTCCTAATTGAATACCAAATCTATTAAAACTGAAACATTTTTCGATACTTTTATTCATCAAATTTGATTAAAAGCGACGAAAGGAATAAAAATCCAGAATTATTTATAACTTGGAATTTATTTCTGTAGCATTGCTTTCATTGAAATAAATCCAAACATAAATCTCAGGTTTTATAAAAATTATTTTTATTTATGCATTTATTTATTTGCTTTACAATAAACACATTAAATGATTTCACAGGAAATCTGTCTTTAAAGCAGTGAAAAATCATTTTTGATTCAATGAATTCTGTTTTTTCAAACAATGGGTTTTTCTTTAAAGAAATAGTATCTGAGAATAGGATTTATGGGAAGAAAATCAATAAAATTTTTTCTGAAAAGCAATAGTAAGTCAATAGAAAACTAGAGATGACTTTCTGAACGAGGCTTTGATTCTCGAGTTTTTGGTTAAACAGAATTTAGTCAAAACTACAAATCATTAGTTTTGAAGACAAAAGACGTTTGTTTTTAATCAAATTTCAATTTGCGATCAAAATTAAACTTATATTACAATAAAATGGAAATCATATTGAGATCAGAGCTTTCTATCGATTCAATACTAATGTTTGAAATGAGAGCTTAACGAAAGAAAAATTTTGTTTTTATAAAACATTAAGGACTAAAATCCAGGAAAATTAGATAAAAACCCATAAATTTTAAGCCAATTTGTAGAACTCGAGCCCATAATACCAGAGACTATTCTTTGGTTATTTGGGGTTTACTTAAGGCTTTTTGAGTGAAAAAAAATAAATTTTTAGAGCAAACTGTGAGCTATGAAAAAGAGATTTCCATTTGCACTTTCTTATGGTTCGGCACTGATATAGAAAGTGAAATAAAAAAATATCAGAACAATAGAAAGAAGTAAAATCAATGAACTCTCTCTTCAATACAAATACAAAACATTAGTAATAAAATGTTTTTTAATTGACTTAACTTTTCAGGTATAGAGTGAGAGACAGACCAATGTTTTAAACTTTGATTTCATTCAATTTAATGCAGTTTTCGATTTATTAAATCAGTTTATGACAGAAAAGATTGTTAAACAGGAAAGGGAAGGAAAAATGAAGAGGGAGAGAGAGGGGAGAGGGAGGGAGGGAGAAAGAGCGAGAGAGAAAGTGAGAGAGTTTTATTACAGTGAAAATGCAATTTGAGTGAAAAATAGCAAAATTTTTCACATTTCGGTAGACATGCGTTTAATTTAAAATTAAAACTGATATTAAAAGTTTTGCTTATTTCCCAAACGAGTACTGAATTTGACTAAATATTCGAAGTTTGTGTTAAATGATTAGCAAAACTTTGAAGCAATCATTTGCGAGACAAACAAATTTCCTCTTTTATGCTATTGTTTTGAAGAAGATTAACGAAAAGATTAAGAGTTTGTTGGCTTTGGGTTCGGGAAGTCTGACACAAGAAAGGAATTGATGACCGAATCGATCAAATCCAGTGAATGACATTCGATAAGGCAATGGTTTATTGCATCGATCCGTTCATCTCTGGTCTGAGCACTAAATCTATAATTAAGTGCTGTTCCGAGTACTCAACATTTTAGTCAAAACATTTCATTACTATTTTTTTAGTCAAATGGTTTCGAGACTCAAGTCATTAAGACATGGATTACATTAAACGGAAGATAAACTCAAGACTAGAATCAATTAAATTAAAATTTTGTTCACAAAAAAATGCAAAACGTTTGAAGAAAAAAGAAATTAATAAAACATTTGTTTTGAGTGAAAAATACGTTTAAATTAAAAATAAAATTTCATTAAAAATTCTTTGAAAAGTGACCAAACACCCAAACATTAATTGTTTAACAAAATTATGGCTAAAATGAGTGAAAATCGCAAACAAAAGACAAATACTTTGAACGATAAGAACATTGAAATATAATAATTAAGAAAGACTTACCTCTGAATTAATGATTGGAAGCATATGTCAAACGAACCAATGATTTAAGTAATAGTCTATTGTCTTAGGATTAGTGCAATAAATATGTTTATCTCAACATTTGTCTAAATATCTGATAATTGGATGCAATTCGAGCCCATATTCCGATCGCTGGAAGCGTTCATAGGATTAGAACATAGGCTCTGATATCAGCGATATTTGGATCAATCGATTGATTGGATCGCTTCTCAATAAGAGTTGAATTATTTGTGTCAATAGTAGTGAACAAGAATTTTAGTCTAAAAAATATTAAGAGTTTGTGCAGTCATTCACTTGTGTCAGCAATTGTCTGTTCATCAGATCCTCCAAACCATTGCATCAAACACTGGCTCTCAATAGCTCTGGAAATCGGATTCACATTCACTGCAAACATAGTTCGCAAATATTATACACACAAACTCTCATCCATAGAGTCTGCGCTCTATTAACACAATAACGTTGTCTTTGAATTGCATTTAATTGTCATTCAATTGCAGACATTTCTCTCCTTTACTGCCATCTATAGGCATAGAACTCAATCCGTGCCTCAAACCAATTTAAACGAAGAAATGGATTTTAACTTTTCGATATACAAATTGCATTGCATTATATGATAGCCATTACTAGAAAAAGACTTATAATATGAATGCATTTATCAGCTTTTCTTTTGCATAGAAATCATGAGCTCAAAAATTTCAAACGTAATCTTAATTTGTTTTCAAAAGAAACCCTAAAAATCTTTTTTAAGCAAAGAATTGATTGCTTCCCTCTAATAAGGGTAACGTTATTTGTTTGAAGTCATCTATAATTAACTTTCAAACAAAAAGCATTTCAGTTGTGTTTACGAGAAGTGAAAGTCTGAGAAAAGTAATTAAAAGTGACATTAAAATGAATTAAAACTAATTGAAAGCAAATGTTATAATGAATGGCTTGAGTCAAGTATTGGATCCATTCGTGACAATAAGTTATCCGACCTTTTCAGTCAGTAATCTATCGACGGGACTGACATCGAGTGAGACAATAATATCGTCTGAACGACAGCTGGCATTCGAGACCTACTCTAACAAAGCATTTGAAGACAGAACACAACCCATTGTTTGCAGCACTGCTCAAGACTTTGATAACGGGGTCTACAATGGTCTGACCGATGCCGACAGTTGTCTCAACAACTTCTTCTATGATCCACAACTGACTCAAGAGTGGAATCATTTCAATGAATCCTTGATTACTGACAATAATCTGAATACCGGACCACTCATTACTAGCAATGATTTGAATCAATGTCTTAATGGTTTTGACACTAATTTCGTGACAAATATCGATATAAATAGCAATCCGGACGACAATAGTATTAAACAGAGCCCTAAGAAAGCGAACAATAAGTTGACGACCACTAAGAAGTTGTCGCGCAAAGAATCGAACCCAACTGTAAGACCGCCGAAACCTGTCAGCGCTTACGCCCTGTTCTTTAGAGACGCCCAGTCTCTGATCAAGTCGTCGAACCCGTCGGCCTCTTTCGGTGAAATATCGAAAGTCGTTGCCTCCAATTGGGAGGCTTTGGACAAAAAAGACAAAAATATTTATAAACAGAGAGCAGATCAGGAAAAGAAAAACTATTTAAAGACATTGGCTTCGAGTCGGGCCCAACAAATCGCAGGAATAATGGCCAACACGACTGCAAAGCTTGCTTTGAATTCTGGTGGAAGTGAACCGATTGTCTCCAATGACAACAAACTGACAAATGAGACGAACCGTCAAAACGAGAAAACAAATAGTTTTAATCAAAGCCAACAAATGGCGGACAAGTCGTCGGTTCGCCACAACTCTAGCGGTGACCAAAACTTCCCAAACAACAGTTCACAGCAATTGCAGCAAAATATTGTCACGACATCAGAACAGTCGGCCAGTGCTGAACCCAAACAACACTGTATTCGTTCCGGTTGTGGCAACGATGCTATCGATTCCAGTGAATGGGACTCCGAATACTGTTCCTCAGAGTGTTGTGTCAAACACTGCGCTGACGTCTTTCAGGCATGGGTTCAAAAACAACAGTTCCCTCAAAACTGATTTTAACTTTTCCACTAATATTTTCTCTCAAATAAATTATATTATTTTTGAGAACAAAATATCTTCTTTGATATAATTCACTGTCAATTGAACTCATATATCGTTAATTAGTTACTCAGTATTTGACGAGAATTCGATTATATTATAGAAAACCATTGACTTATTGGAAAGAGCTTTAAAATAGTAGTCTTTTTAGTGAAATCTGCTATTTTTCTGATTAATTTAGTGAATCATTTTTGTTATTCTAATGATTAATATTTTGAATATTTTTTGCACAATTTTTTTTTGCCTCATCTCACGAATTATTAATCAATACATTTGTTTTACACTAATTTACAATTCAAACATTTATTAAGTTTCAATTATTTGACATTATTTTCCTGTAAAATTCAATTCTATTGAATACTTAATTTAGATTTTCATTTGGATTTCATTAATCATTCCATTAATGAAAGTTAAATATTTAGTTATTAAAAGTAATGTTATTATTTGTTTTGAATGCTATCGAATGAAAACAAGGATTCTATTGATTTATGGCATAAGTGTTAGGTTTGGTTAGAACTACATCTCTTTAAATGTCAGGTCTCTAATGCTCTGACAGGAGCTCCTCAGGAGTAACCGGTTTTCCAAATATTAAATATTGTATTTGAAAGAATGCTTTCATTTAAAGTGTTTCGCAAAAAATGTTATTCATTTATAAGGCCATCAATGGATGACTTTCACAAAAATGAGTTTATATTCTGCAGTACTTAAGCCATACGTAAGCATTTGTTTTGTAAAATCACTTCTGAATCGTTTTCATGGTTACAGACTATCCATACATTTAATGAGTTAATTATTCTAACATTTATTCTCAATTCACTCAATCGTTTAATTCATTTTCAATACATTGTTTTGCACTAATTATTCGCCAAAACCCAAGAATTGTTAATAAACTCAATTATCCGTTTAAATTGAATGGAGATCTGGTGAAAATTCCTGTGCTATGAATCTAATGGATGATATTTACTGTTATTTTCAGACTTGGCTCAATATCTATGTTTACAATTTCAATAATTAATAAATGTTTGCAAAACTGATAACAAAGCCATTTATATCCGCAGCAAAAGTGAAACCATATTTCACAGAATTTGTCGAAATATAACCTAAATATTGAATTTCAATACTCGAGTGCTTCGAAACGTCTTTAAATTCAGAATATTTCTGTGAATGTTCACTATTTTCTTCATTTGTTTCTGTAATATATTATCAATAAATAGTTTTTAGCAAAAATCTTCAAAAAATGCCCATTTATTACAAGAAAGTGGAACAAAAGGGCGGTCAGAATGATCTGAATTTTATGGAAAAGGGGAACAGGTTTTCATTTGGAATCAAACGGAAGCTGTCATACAATCGGAACAAAGGTTTTGATGGATTAGAACTGGAGAAGATCGGTTCCAAGACCAACTCTTCTGTCGATTCTCCACTAATTAAAGGCGAGAGCAGTCGTCAGAACAGTTGTGAGTCAAACCAATTCGACAATGAATTGAACGGAGAATTCGAGGAAAGAATTATTACAAAATACGGACCAATCGTTGTCTGCAAACAGGAGTCAAATTCGAAAGCAGGGAAACCAGTGATAATCACATACCATGACATTGGACTCAACCATTCCTCCAATTTTGAGTCATTCTTCAGTATATCGGAGAATAAGCTTCTTCTGGAAAGTTTTGTGGTCTATCACATCACAGCCCCTGGACAGGAATGCAATGCTGAAGATCTTCCCAATAATTATTCGTTTCCTTCAATGGATGAATTGGCGGAACAAATATTAGACGTTTGCAGAAATTACAATATTAATGAATTTGTTGGCTTTGGTTATGGCGCCGGTGCTAATATTCTGTGCAGATTTGCACTGACCTATTCCGATATGGTCGAGGGTCTCTTCCTTATTAACCCGTCCGTAACAGTGAGCACTTGGAGCGAATGGTTTTACCAGAAGTTGAATTTAAGACAACTGACAAATCAACAGACAATTGGAGACAACTGTTTGTCACAAAGCGTTCAAAACTATTTCATTTGGCATTTGTTCGGAGATTTGAATTTTCCCGATCGGGTCACAGATGAAGAGGCGGTCGACATGTATCGCAAGTATTACGAGGGCAATTACATAAACAAGCACAATTTGGCACTTTTCATCGAGTCATATGTCAATCGATCGGCACTTGGCATCACTCGAGAAGACTTTACTAATAACTTCAAATGCAATGTTCTCGTCCTTTGCGGTCAGTATTCACCGCATATCGAAGAGTCCATCAAAATGAACACCAGACTCAATCCGTCCAACTCTTCTTGGATTAAGTTATCTGACTCTGGAATGGTTTTGGAAGAACAGCCGCACAAAGTGGCCGAAGCTTTCCGACTATTTCTTCAGGGATTGGGATATACTCTGAAGGCATTCGACAGAAAAAGAGCTCTAATGACTGGTATGTCGATGCCATGTCTGGCCGGCTCTCGGCTCAGCCTCTATTCAGCACCAAATTCTGGCAGAAGATCGACATTCGCTGTCATTCACGAAGTCTGAAACGACTATCACTTCCCCCAAAATAGACTCTATTTTGAATCCCGTCTTAAATCTGATTTTATTTTAGTTTTATATAACATTTTATCTATTTTTTGACTTACTTTCAATCAATTAATGCATTTATTTTTAATTGACTGTTCCTCTGCTCCTTTCCTCCTATTCTTTTAATTTAAGCGTAACTTAAGAGCAAATATGCATTTAATGTAAAATTTTGTGATAAATACTTAGATAATCAAAAGTTAGTGTAAATGAGAGACTAATCTAATGACAACTAATAACTACTTTTAATTAACCAATAATTTAATGAAAACTCAATTTTATTTTATTCTTAATTCAAGACATAAAAACATTTTAGATATAACTTTGATTAACGACTCTTTGTATTAGTGAATGAATAAAGCATTTAGAAGGGAATGACTGTTCCGTCATAGTTAAGCATTTTGCCCCCAACCGACTCATTTATGTTCTTAATTGTATCAATCATATTGGAAATACTGGTCAACGTATTGATCAGGGCGTTGGGTCCGCCCATATCTGTCTGCACCCATCCCGGGTGTAAGGCAATCACGTGGATTCCCGACGGTTTTAGATCTACTGACAGACTCTTGGATACCATATTCAGGGCTGTTTTACTGGTACGGTAGGGGTAGAGACCACCGGAAGTGTTGTCTTCAATGGAACCCACCTTTGAAGATATGTTAACAACTGCTGTCTTACGAGAAGCTGCTGAGACCTATTGGTCAGACTTGGGATTAGTTATCATTTGAACCATTGTCTGATATCTTCTCATATATTATCAAATCAGATGTAATAAGTGGTCAGCCATTAGAATGGCTGCAAAAGTTAGTGAATAAACGTTGAACAGACCTTCAGTAATGGCAAAAGTGCTTTTGTCAGCATAAGAGGTGCCACTGTATTGATCTCAAAGTTTTCCATCATGTCCTTAGGGGTAACACTATCGAGGTCTTTGTTGATGAGAATGCCTGCGTTATTGATAAGAGTGTCGATACCATCTTCGCCGACAATCTGTCCGACCTGTGACACCAACTCTTCGTATTGGCTGTAGTCCTTTGTATCCAATTTTAAGACATGAAGGGATGCATTGCTTTCCTTCAATTTGTCCAACTCTTCATTGGAGGCCTGTCTGGAGGTTGCGATCAAATGCTTTGGCGGCGGTTTTGAGGCCAACAGTTGTCGGACGAACTCAAGGCCGAGACCGCGATTGGCGCCTGTGATCACCACTGATTGCAAACTCATTTCTAATCGTTTCCAGATTCAAATTACAATCCGAGTAACAAATATCCTGAATCTCCTAAATTGGTATCAAATGGAACCCAATTTACTTGAATGACAGCCGAAGTAAACTTCAATTTAACGCAAACTTATGATTATTTGCACAATAAAAACGTCTACAAAAATAGACACTCTTTTCAAGGATTTTCTCTTTTAATGACTGTGTCGTCAGAGCACTGGTTGAAGATATGCCTCCCTTTTATGTTATTTATTGAAAGTAATTATCGATTGGCTCTGCACTCAAGTTTAGTGCAAAAGCACCGGAATAACAGTCTGCACACTCAGGCACTTCTCCAGTAAACTTGAGTGAAAAGTGTAGCTTACAGTTATCACCTGGATAGTCTTTGACGTAAATGTGACCTTTATCTAATATCGTTACTTTAATTTAGTTTAACTTTATTCAAGGGTTTTAAGGTAGAAATAAATTAGTTAAGTACATATTGGGATCAAAGTGTACAGGATAATTAGAGTCTAGTTATTCTGTTGGTTACTAAACAATTCTAACCATTCTAAGTATAAGACAATTCACAAAAATATAATTTGGAGAACACATATAAAATTCAATTGAAATGAAGATTTTTTGTTGTTGTGAACATCTGATTATATGACTAAATGGCAGAAAAGCCTCATTTAACTAATAAGGAAGAACAGAACCGTCAAAACTGATCAGGTTTTCGCCACTCTTTTCATTTATGTTCTTGATAGTTTTCAACATATGGGAAATGCTGGCCGATGGAGTAAGTGGAGCTTTGCCCCCGCCCAAATCTGTCTGAACCCATCCCGGATGTAATGCCATGACATAAATGCCGTCTGCCTTCAGATCATTGGACAAACATTTGGAAACCATATTAAGGGCTGCTTTACTGGCTCTATACGGATATGCCCTGTCCTTTGAAGTGCAAGTGAGTCTTCCCTCAATATTGGTGTTCAGTTCGATTGATCCCGAAAGGGATGTTATATTTATGACTGCGGTCTTCCGTTTACTGCTCGCCGTCTAAAACATTGAGAATTGATTGAAATTATTCTTATAAGAGATAAATGAATTGTCTGAACAAACCTTAAGTAGTGGGAGGAGTGCCTTAGTCAGCATAAGTGGTGACACTGTATTGACTTCAAAGTTTTCAATCATGTCCAATACGGTGACGTTGTGAAGACCGCTATCAATAAGAATGCCGGCGTTGTTGATAAGTGTGTCGACTCCAAAGTCGCCAACAATTTGCTTAACATTTTCTGCGAATTCATCAAATCTATTGTAATTCTTTGTATCCAACTGTAAGACATGAAGTGTTGGGTTCTTTGCCCTCAATTTATCCAACTCTTCATTAGAAGGCTGTCTGGCCGTTACAATCAAATGCTTTGGCGGCGATTCCGATGCCAACAACTGTCGGACAAACTCGAGACCGAGGCCGCGATTGGCGCCTGTGATCACCACTGATTTTAAGCTCATTTTAAACAAGTTTTCTGACAAACTATTCACACAAATAACAAATCAGTTAAACTTCTCTTGAATTAAAGCAAATTGAATGAAAGTCTTATATAAGTAATCCAAAGACTTATCAACTGTTTGTCATAATTAGACAAAAAAGTTTTTATTTCAAATCAAAATCTGTTTGACAATTGAGCAAAGATTTCGAATACAATAAAATCCGATCCGTTTACCATCAAAATAGTAACCCAACTCGAAAATTGTAGACTAGGTGCTCTTAGAATTTTAAGTAGTACTTCATTGACTAAAATTAATTCTATTCGTGTTTTTCAGTGGAATTCATTTATCATTTCCTTATGACTGATATTAAGGCAGCAGAAATTCGGCATTTTATCTGTCCCTTATACCCCATCAAGTCCCAGACCTTGGCCAAATTGGATGTAAAAGAGATAGGTTTCTCTCTGCATAAGCTTACTTTGTAGTGCAAACTTTGTTCAGCACTTAATTCACAGTTATGACCTTGATAGAGTTAATGCTTATTACAGGCATATGACATTATTTGTACTTTCTTCTAAAGTTTATTATGTAAAGCAAATCAATAGTTTGAGTATAAATTATCTTCAAAGAATCAAGCACAATTTATTTTAATTTAAAAGTTCTTGTCAGAATTTGGTAGAAAATGTAGTCAAGTAAATATTCTAATCGCGCATAATTAGTACAGAATAATTAAAATGTATTTCAAACAAAGTAGTGATTAATTAACATTTCTAATGACAATTAAGAGTCATTGAGTTAATAGGGGAGAACAGATCCTTCATAGCTGATCAGTTTTCCGCCACTGGACTCACTTATACTCTGAATAGTTGTCAACATATTGGAAATAATGGTCGATACTGTGAGGTCGGCATTTGTTCCACCCATATCTGTTTGAACCCATCCCGGATGCAATGCAATGACATAAATGTCATCTGCCTTCAGATCATTGGACAAACATTTGGAAACCATATTCAGGGCTGCTTTACTCGTTCTGTATGGATATGTAGTGACATACCGCTGACCCTCGACTTTGTTGTTGAGTTCGATTGAACCCAAAAGAGAGGATATATTGATGACAGCAGTCTTTCGTTGATTAGCCGCCGCCTAACAAATTCAGATCCAAATTGATTTCAATTATTAGAAAATTGTCTGAACAAACCTTAAGTAATGGGAGCAGTGCTTTGGTCAGCATAAGTGGTGACACTGTATTAACTTCAAAGTTCTCGATCATATCGGATGCCCTGACATTATCCAGGTCACCTCCAAGACCAATCCCCGCATTATTGATAAGTGTGTCGATTCCAAAATCGTCAACAATTTGTTCGACGTTTTTTGCAAACTCTTCGAAATGAATGTAATTCTTTGTGTCCAACTTTAAAACATGTAGTGATGGGTTCTTTTCCATCAATTTACTCAACTCTTCGTTGGACGACTGTCTGGACGTTGCTATCAAATGCTTAGGCGGTGAGTCCGATGCCAGCAATTGGCGGACAAACTCGAGACCGAGACCTCGATTGGCGCCTGTGATCACCACTGATTCCAAACTCATTTTTTAAACAATTTTAATAGATATCAAACTATAATAAGAAACGTCTAAATATTTATTGAGTTTAACGCAAATTAAATGAATTGAACAAATATTACCAAATTATTTAAACATTTCAAACAACAGTTTGATTAATAATGAGATAATGATTGTATCGATCCAATAGTATAGAAGTACATGAATAGTTGCCTGGGCAATGGCACTGACACATTAATAAATAGTGGAATTTCACCTGTTTTATTGGTAGAAGTTCTACAGTAGAACGGAGGTGACTCAAAATTCGGATCCATCACTAACTGGGGGCCAAGTTTTTTAAGCACCCGGAACACGAGAACCCGACCACAGAGGACACTAAGGGGACGCCCAACACAACCATCTCTTTATCCAAGTTTCTTTTATTTAATCAACAAATTTCTCTTTTAATTAAGTTTTGAAAATTCAATAAATTTGAATGAATTTTACTAATTATCCAATTATTCAAAACTGATCGAGGATATGGTGTGCAATACCCGTCCCTTTATTTCATTTAATATAATTTTAATTGTCTGAAGTATCGGCGAACGACTCGAAGGTCGTCGTCGGCAATGAATTCGTTGCGAGAAATAAGTTAATAATCGATGAGATGTCTCGCGATTCGCAACAATTGAATCAAAACTGATTTGAATTGAGTTTAAGCTCGAGATTTGAATTTGAATTATTAATTGTTGAATACTTTCCAACGGTTTTTCACTCTTAGCTTAGCTTTCAATTAATTCACTACTATTTAGCCTTAGATTAGATTAGATTAGGATTTCTTGACAATTATCACCACTTTTGACCACTTTTTACTGCTTATTATCACTCATCACATAATTGGACACTCAATGGAAGAGAAGACGACAACCTTTTGGGAGAAGACCAGATTGTGGGCGAAGAGGAAGAGGATAAGGAGAAAGTGCTGCAATCGACTCAAAGAACTGGAGGACAAAGTCAGAGGTAAGTATAATAGCTTTAGGTATGGATACAAAGTCGAGGACACCATTGGAGGCGTTCCACTCGAGTTCTGGCGGCATATTATTCTTCCGCAGATGTCACTCATTCACAACAAGGGATTCACTGAAGACCTGATGGAAGTCATGGCCCAACA
>JAQIWP010000694.1:0-21319 GCA_034695525.1 Euzetes globulus | reverse complement strand
TCGGAAAGATTCCAAGTCTTGACCACCAACTATAAATCGATAAAATAGTTGATATAGTTAAAAATCAAGACTCTAGTTATTACTTTCTCATATTACTCTATATTTGATTGATTTAATGCATTTTGAATTTAGCTAGCTTTTGGGTGTCCCTCATGGTTGTCATAACAATCCTATCGATAGCTATATTCGTATTCATTGGTGTTTCCAGTCTGAAGAAAGAGCATAAAAAAAGAGTTCAAAAGTCTGGTAACAATAACCCGGATTCGGAACAGATGTCAAACGGAACTGTCGTTGAAGATGACGACGACTTTCTCTACGATGACGACTTTCGAATAATGCCAAGGAGCTCTTTCATTATGCAAGTGGTCAGACAATTCAGTAATATCAGTCTGAAAACAAACAAATCAGATGCTCGAAGCACTTCTTAGTTTTCAATATTGTCGACATTCGATTTGTCAAGATTATCTATTTAAAATTTAAACTTATAAAACCTTTTCAAAAAGAATATTCAAAAAGAATATTTAGTGAAATAAAGTTACTGAAAAATTTTATTTGGCAAGATGTATTTTCCATGTTTTTTGAGAGCTTTGATAGATTCTGAGCGCTATTGATGTAAGGATAACCAAGGTACTTTACTAACTATTTAATCAATAATTTGTGACTATAAAGGAAATATATTTTTGATTTTGTATTTTTTTTAAAATTTGGCGCGAATTGTAGCGAAAGGCAAATCTGTATTTGTCTCTTTATACTTGGACTGCAAAACAGAACAAATCAAATAATTTGTGCTTGTGTGTACCAAGGTGAAAATTAAGTTTTATGAAAATAATAAATTAAAGTTATAATACGACACAAAAGTCATTTCAATTTCTTGACTATAAATGACTCCATACGAGTCTTGCAAAAGAACTCAAAAGCACATTAAAAACAGAATTTAAATTTTAAAAAGCAAATAAATGAAAAAATAAAAATAATTGCTACTAATTATAATTAAATTAGCCTTTTAGACTAAGTTCAGTTTAAACTAGATCAGATAATTTTCAGAATTATTTTCAGAAGTATTTAAAGAAATTAGTATTTGTTTACTTATGCACAAGAATGTGCAAGAATGTTCAATTGCAGATTTTTAAAATATGCCCTCACTTTCTGTTTTCATTGAGAATTGTATTTTCAAAAAAACTAACATTGAATTAAATTTTATTAATACTATTATCAATACTTTAGCCAAATTATCTTGCCAATGGCTAGTAAAAAATAATTCTAAATATCTAAACAAACTGTAAAGCAATTTGTTGTGTTGCATTTTGTTGATTTTTGTTATATATTTTTGTATTTTACTTGTTCAAATAGTATTTATAATTACAGTCTCTAAAAGTCACTTATTCAGGGCTTTAAAAATTCAAAATGATTTATTATTAAAATAAGCTATAAGTGACCCTGTAAAAACTTTCTTTAATTTCAGATTATTTTGAACAAATTATATTAGAATATCGCCAAGATAAATCAATTCGAACTTTGAGGAGTTGCCTTACCAAGATAAAAGATATTATCAGAGGATATTTGTTGATTACTTAATTGTTTTCTTGCAAGTTTTGAATCGGTAATAATCCTGAGCATTCGAAATTAAGGTTAAGGTCATCTGAGGCACAAAATGCTTGTTACAAATTCGTTTGCTTAATATATTTTGTGATTGCTCAACTAGCAAAACAGGTCTCCTTTGCATTTTCATTTACAAGATGAGCTGCCTTTCTTTGCCTATTGTACTTGATAATTGTTTTGTGATATTCAATAAAGGTATAATCTGTTTCTTTAAAATTAATTCTTTTAAGATAGGATTGAATGGAGTTTACTATTAGGCCTATGACCGGCTTCCAACTCATTAATCCTTTAGCCACCAGGCTCAGGGAACAGTTAAACAGGCCATTGGTTTGTCCAATGACCTACCATTAGAAGCACAACATAGATATAAAGGAAATATTCATATTTGTTGTGTGAATTTTCGCCATGGAAAGGGGCTCCGGCTTAGGAAGCGCTATAAAGAGTTGGAGGAGAGTATGGTAACCATATCAAGACTTAAACCACCTTCAATAAATTATAGCAAATCTTCGTCAGCCAAAAAGGTTTTGCATTTCTTTTTTCTTTGTAATCCAATAGATGGTAGCACTGCTTCAGTCATTGCTATTATTATGGGAGTAGAAAATTTGTACCAAAACATTAAGCGTTGAAAGTACAGTTGTTATATAATTGATATACTCATTTCACGCATTAAGCAGCTCGTTTATTCAACAAAATATTTTCTTTATTGTGGTACAAATTTTCTACTCCGATAATAATTAAAATAACAATTTGGGAGATCAATGACCTATAAATGAATTTGGAATTATAAACTAGTAGAATAATCCTATTTTCTTAAACATCTAACTATTCCTTGCAAATCCATGTAAATTCATTAATAAAATAATAAGTTATCAAGGTGTTAGTTTATCAAATTATTAAATGTAATACTATTTTAGGCTTTACTTAGCTCAATTAAGTTACAATTAAGTTATTATTCCTGTTTTTAAGTTTAAATTTCTAAAAATAAAGAACAAAATAGCGGATATTTTGGCCACCATTACTGAAAAAAATTAAGGGGAGATCAGTTTCTCTTCGTGTTTATGGAACAATTTCAAAACAAGGGTGGATAAATCACCGAATTTCTGACTTGATTATGCTGGATTATAATCTGTTAGCTTATCATAACGGCATTTATTTTTACATTATGCTTACAGAAAATTAAAATTATTGAGCTATTTATTTTATTATCTATTTATTTATCTTGTCAAAATTATCTTGCCAATGGCTAGTTTAGAATATTTACAGACTATATTTCGGCATTTTTACTCATTTTTGCTGTCACTTATAGCTTATTTTAATTAATCTTTTTGAATACAAAACCAAAATATATAACCAAAATGAACAAGACAAATTGCTTTACAGTTTGTTTAAATGTTTAGAAATATTTTTAACTAGCCATTGGCAAGATACTTTGACAAATATTAATCAATAAAATTTGTTTCAGTGTCAGCTTTTTGAAAATACAAATCTTAATGAACAGAAAGTGAGGACATATTTTCGGAATTCTGCCATTGCACATTCTTGCACATTCTTATGCATAAGTAAATAAATACTATTTAAAAATTTATGAAAATAATTACCAGCTCCACTTAGTTTAAAAGGCTAATTTAATTATAATTACTAATTATAATTACTAATTATTAATTAGTAGCAATTTTTATCCTTTCATTTGCTTTTTAAAATTTAAAATCTCTTTTTTATGTGCTTTTGAGTCATTCCTTTGCAAGAGTCGGTTGGAGTCATTTATAGTCAAGAAATTGAAATGACTTTTGGGTCGTATTATAACTTTAATTTATTATTTACATAAAACTTAATTTTAAGTAAGTTTCTTAAAAGTTGTTTAACACAAACCTTTTAGAAATCATTGAGTAAATATCAAATCGCAATATCATTAGCAACGTTGGTCACCTTGGTCACTTCTCTCGCACGTTTGAGCATATTCCATTTGGGTATTCTTGACAAACCCCCTGAAATTGGACAGACCTTTAATATAATGAAAAGCATTTGTGAAAATTGTTTTGAAATAAACAAAAATAAACAAAATTGGCTATAAATGTGACACTTGATATGGTGGCGCTTAGTTGTATTGTGATTAGACATGCCTTGAACATATAATCAGAAAACGAACTCTTTTTTCGACTTCCGTAGCAAAAATAATAGGCCAAGTTACTGTTTATCTTTTTTAATTAAAAAATTATGTTCTTTAAAACTTCAGTTTTGGTCAAATAATGTTCAAACTGTGCAAAACATTTGATTTTAGGTCTTAAATGGTTAACCCTCTCCTCCCCTCAATCATATATAATTTGAAATGGAAAAACTTGGGTTTATTGCCTTGTTTAAATATAAAATATTTGGATCATTTTTCATATTATTTAATTATTTGAATGCACTTTGGGATAAGTGAATAGTTTTTGAATGTAAACTTGGTTAAACATTAAATATAAAACATTTTCTGAATTGAAAGGTTTATTAATTGATAAACAGATTAAAAGTTTGATTTATTGAACTATTTTAATAAGATTTATTTCCCATGTTTTTTTTGTGACCGAGTTTGTTTTTCCGAGCGTTACTGATATTAAGTCCCAAAAATGCTTTTAATTATAGGAAATCAATAATTAGACAATTGATTAATTGGTGAATAAAAAAGGAAACAAATTTTTCATTTCAATGATTAATTGTTTTTCTATTCAATTGAAACCTAAAAATGAGTCTAATTTTCCTCGACTGGAAATGTCCCGATGAAGAGGAAGACAATATATGGGATCTTAGGTGCTGCCAAAATCAGGACATTTGTGGCCTCACCGAAGAGGACATCAGAAGGATGTGCAAGGAAAGGGTTGTCAAATGTCTGAGTGAGTAATATGAGTATCCTTGTTTAGAATAGGATGTTGTGAAAGGATATTCTCAACAATTTATGATTAATAATCTATTAAACAATTGTTCAGTTCCTATAATGAATTTACTTCTGATGGCATTTGTTTGGATGGTTTCCCTGAATTACGGTTCAGTTCTGATGCCATCGGTGTTAACTGTAATTATCCTGATACTATATATATTCAATTATTTGGAGGAACACGCGATCCGATACTCGCTCTCAGATATAATTCATTTAAAACACGACAACAATAGCAACAAAAGTGAGCCGAAAGTCGAAACACCTGAGAGATGTGATAGCAATCAGTCAAAAATAAATTACTTTAATTACTCACAAAACTATTACATAGAGACTATTGACGAACATAGCGAAGACCTCGATGACAGTCCCACCCAGACCCGTTCCAAGCGTTCAATGACTGGATACTAAACATATTTAAATTGCTATTAATATTTTTATTTTTAAATTGTTAACAGAATTTTATTAGTTTTCGGCAATAAATTACTCGATTCTGATAAAAATTAGCTCAAATCTAATATCAGGACTTAATATCAGTAAAAAAGGAATTGAGTTTTCAGTTTTATTTCACTCAATAAATACATTAGATGTGAATAAAAGCGGATTAACTCTATTTTACGTTTAAAATCAACTTAAATAACAAAAATATTTGCAATGAAGTGAAATAAAATACACGAAAGGAATTTTGCAAATAAATTGATTGATTTGAATGTGAAAAGGTTCACTTTCAAGGATCTTTATGGATTAAAAGACGGGGCCAATCATACCAATCATACCAGTCCTCAGTCAATATAAATATCAGGTTTAATCAGAGAAACTTTCTTAACAGTTGTTAAGTGAAATACGATATACAAAAATGTTTAGATATTTTTTGAATAACATAGACTTTGATTTCAGTACTGATTATTAGGCATATCATTGCTAATCATTGTCTAAGGATTTTCAATTTCATGTTACATAAACCAAGAGTGGCTCAAAATAATTCTAGGGGTGGGGGGTTTCCATTGCACTAGACTTGTCAAACTGACTTGTCTTAACCCGCAGATAAGAAAAGTGAAGAAATTATCCTGATAATTTTATCAGGACCAGTGCTATCAAACAGAATTGTCATAATATTTTTAAAGTATATGTAAACAAGGCAAACTTGAATAGCGATATAATGGCTCAATGATGTGATTGATGGCATTTAAAACTGAATATTCAATGAAGTCAATTGAATAGCAAAAATCCGATGAGTGAACAGTAGATGAAGTCTATTAGGAAAGTGAAATTCAATATCTTTTGCAAATGTTTGAATAATTCGTGATATTTGTGAGTCACAGACACACAGAAACACTTTGGTTTCAAAAAACTTTTCATATCTCAGAGTTTGCATTCGTTTAGTGTTTAATTGAATTGCTATTACAGACTGCAATCATATCAACGTTAATGAGAAACACATTTTCAGCAATAAATTCATAGATTTTCTGTTTTGTATTCAGTTTTGTAACAAAATTTTTGTTATTAAAGTGTCATTTAATTAATGCATAAAATGGTTGAAAACGTTTACTTTAGAGTTGTTTTTATTGTTTTGATGGCGGCCCCAGTGCTCAGGGCTAATATATTTGATGACGTGGGCGGGGCTTTTGCCGACGGTGTCTGCACCATATTGTCTACCAAAGACATCGAGAGCTGTGGCGTCGATTTTGCCAATGAGGTGGCAGATGTCGACAATAAGGCCTTTGAGGAACTGAAGACCCGGAGACTGTGCTGTGCCTTCAATCACCTCCGGGATTGTATCAATGACGCCATTGGCGACAAATGTGGTGACAGTCGCGACTCTATTGTCCAGAAGACGGTGACAGCAATTGTTGGAGCGGCTAAGACACTGACCAACGAAGACTGTCGCACCTACACCGGCACCACTGGCGATGTCCTCTGTCTTAACGGTAATTTAGTTGTGTATTAAAGCGAAAATTAATTGCAACTGTAATTGGACCTAGACTATCTTCTGATTGCCATTGGAATTGGGGCTATCCTGCTCTTTCTGTTCGTTTGTAGCGCAACCATCAGAATGTGCTGTTCACGACGTCATTATGGCAGCGGATCGGGCCAATTTATGCTCTTGCCACAGACCAATGCCGATAAACATCGATATTGAACTTCAATTGTATGTCTGTTTAATATAATGATTACTCAAATCTCAATTATCCTTTCATTTGATGTTTGGTTTAATATTTAAAATGTAATTTTGATAACAATTGTATTGCAATTTGTGTGCAGAACCTCTACTAATGATTAAAATCATTTTTTTATTATTTTTTTCAATTCATTGTATTAGTAAACATTAAACAAAATAAAAGGAACAGCAATTACCCAGTTCAAATTTTGTGCGTTCTAAGTGGAGTTTCATGCTTGTATTAATTCAGTAGTATTAATATCAGAGGTGGCCAATCGGGGGCTCTATTTTGTTCCCCCCGTAAGCTAAAGATACTCCAACCACCTCTTCTTCCGCCAATTTTTGGATAAATTTTTATAATTTTGGCCTAAAATCAGACATTTTTACAAATTGCTGCCAAAAATCCGTTTTAAACCTAAATTATTTAAAATAAAGAACAACTTGCAAAATAGCCTAATTAGGTTAAGTTAGACTTAAAACACCGGAAATGAGCCTATTTTAGAAGAAAATGGAATTTTCGGTAATATTTCCGTTTACCATTTTGCCCTCCCCCATACCCTCCCCCACCAGCACTTTGGACAAAATAACCCCTGAAAATATTTTGATTGGCCATCTCTGATTAATATTTTAGAAGCAACATGGCAATTAGTCCGTACTTGGTTGAGTACTTCATTCAATTCATCGAAATAAACTTAATTTGATTAATGATTTGAACAAATGTATAAATACAAACAAACAATTAATCAAAAATTCTGTTTTCAGGCCATACCCGGTAATGCCACAAGCAATAAGGGGACAGATCAGTGATCAACCTTTCAACTCTTTCGCCAAAATTCTTGCCTCTCAATCTCACGTTTTAGATGTGCTCTTATGCCCCTGAGCAGTTACTTGAAAATATTTTTTGAACCCCTTTTCGTGAACATATTGCATGATCCTCGCTAATATCAAGGTCTTTAGCAATTCTAGTTGAAACCTTTAAGACAAACTTGATTAATTAGTTTACTAACTAATTTCGCAGATGTATGTGCACAGTTGCCTAGAACTACTGGGTCTTTAAATATTATTGATTTACGCATCAATTGCCACAAAATATTTTTTAACGAATTCATTTGATTAACGAAAAAAATCAGTTTTGAATCAATTAAAATAAATACCAGAATGTAATCGACGGCACGTTTTATATATATTTTTTGCAATTGATTTAATTGAATGATAAGATTAATTAAGTCACTTGACTACTGTTGCCAACTGACGACCGCATCTCTCCGCACAACCTCTAAAATATTTGACCCGAATTGGGGGCCCGTTATTACGATATGTTCAAGACACTAATTCTAATAATCTGTTGATGTATTGGAAAATAATTGTAATCCGATTATGTGCTGTTCTCTCCAATACATAATTGAATTCAATCGATAATTACATAAATTTGCCATTTGTTTGTGTGAATTGAATCGAGGCTAAAGACAAAGTTGAAATAAAACGGTTCTGGAAAATAAAAGCTAACGACAAAATCATTTTTCGTGAACCACTAATGAATCAAAATAATTATGGAAATGGTTATAGAATTTCAATGGAATTTTCAATAAACCAAATAATCAAACAAATGCCTCAGAAATGAGTTTTTCTGTCATTTGTTTTATTGAATTTAAAGAAGAAAATAATAAATAACTTTTATTACTGTCATTAAAATGAGTTAAAAATAAGTCAAGTGTTGACTTCTGATTAAATTTTATTGTATTTTCCAACGAATAGCATATATTAATAGTCATCTAATTTTGTAACAAACGCCGACTGTACTGAACGAATGAGTTTAATCATTTAGAAACCCTCTTTTTGCCATTGAATTATTGTTCAATTCATCTATTAAATTATTGCAAGGCTTTTTCTTAATTTTTACTCTGAATAAAGTTTACGATTTGTATGAATTCATCAACAAATTCAAAGGATTTTTTTTCCTTGGAGTTCAAAGAATTGGGAAATTTCTCTTATTTTTCCTTTAATTTTATAATTAAATCTACTTTTGAAGAACTATTAAATGTCAGAATAATTGAATTCATGAGTCAAATAATAGAAAATTATAAAATAAGTGCTCCGTTTTTATCCAGTCCTCTTTAAATCATCGAAAAGTATGATTGTTCGCTGAAGAGAATCAAAAATTGACTTAATTTTATTTGTATTGACTCTTCAATTGACTATCCTAGAAGGAAAGGTCTGTGGTCCTGGAATTAACTCGAATTTGATTCTGAATCAAATAAGTCTTATGTGAAGATAGGCTGCCTTTTCTTTCTCCTCAAGTATTTCAAGAGTTCGTTAGACTTATAACAAAAAACAAGTGAATTAAAGGCAATGATTTGAATGAACGCTCACAACAAGTCTTCAAACACTCAATGAAATTAAACTAATCTTTGTTTCACATGATTTTCAATTGTATTTCAATTCTGTAGTCCTTTTATTTTTGAATCCAAAAAGCATTAGTCTCTTGAATGACAATAAATTATTAGTTTTGCTTTAAATAATTAATAGCTTTTTGGTGCTATTTTCATACACAAAAATATATTCAAATTATGTTCAAAGACACAAATACACTCTCTTTATAATAACAACAGATATTTCTTTCAAATTGATTTGAAACAAAAAAAGCCTCTGAGAAAACTCAAAGGCGTATCATTGAATGACAAGTAATAGCAATAATTTATTTGCTAGACACTATTATTAAACTCTTATATATCATTTAATTTCTGGGAATTTTATTTATTCTTTTTCTTCTCCACTGAACGAAAAGAATCAGATTTTTATTCTTAATATTTTTTCTTGTTAACAATAATCCCGAAATAATGCCCTAATCGTGTGGATAATTGAGCTAATCAGCAGTGATATTGAACTCTAAACAGATTTTTACGCAAAATTATAACTACCTACAAGGTACAATAGCTATTTGATTCCATTCTATTTGATTCTGGTTCAGTTGTTTTTGAAGCGAATATTTTCTTGTACTTTTAATAATTTTTGTTATAAATAATAATATATAAATAAAGAAATAAAACGTCATGTCTTGTGTTTAAAGTTATTTATTCGGGGGTGAATTCGTTTTGATAACTTTTCTCAATAAAATTAAACTCTTCTTTTACAAACAAGTAATAACTAATTCAACAACATTTTTGGCAATCAATTATTGATATCCCAAATAAAAACTATAGAATTATATATAAAATACATCATTTAAAACGTTTGGCATTCGATTAGTTTAAGGCACTTATGGATCATTTGAAGAATATTTACAATATATGCGGAATTTTCATAGATATGAGCTTAAAATTAATTATATAATAAAAAGGATTTGCGAGTAAAACAGTTCTGAAGAGAACCAGTTCTCCTATTATTTTTGTTGCACGGATTAATACTTCGAAAATGAAAATATTGTGAAGAAATCATTAAATTTTTGAACGAAAAAACTAACATTTCTTCACAGATAACTGCGATTCAGTCCTGGATAAGGGATATAATAAAAAATGTTTTGAAGATTTGAAAAAAGTATGAAAACTTGTCTTCAGATATGAGTCTCACAATATTTTGCAGTTTTTCGAAGTATAAGACTGTTGTATATAATCTGTTAATAAGAAAATAATCTAAAAAAATAATAATCAAAACTAAAAAACGAGTTCTGTTTTGTGTTAAAGGAATGGAGAGAAAAAGTCGATAAAAATTAAAATAATGTTTCATACAAAGGATGGCAGAGAATAAGGAAAACAGAAATAAATGTCAGAGAATTGAGACACAGATTCGTATAAACAAATGATTTTAATAAAAGGAGGAAATGGTAACAAAAAACATATTTGTGTTTTATGTCTGCTTTTATTTCTGATACGATGAGTGATCATAAAAATTTTCAGCCCATAAGCCATAGTCTAATTCTGGATATGCCTGACATGGCATCAGCGGATTGTGCGGAGAGGCATGAAAAAAGACATTTGGCTGCACGGCGTGGAAGTCTGCAGACGTTCTACATAGTAGTCCACCCAAAGTGGCTGTCTTTCGGATATTCTCCAATTGAGCTAATGATTAATCGGATAAAAAATTATATCGAAAATAAATGGATGCAAAAAATATGTTTCTATTGATATTAATATTAATTAAAATTTATTTTTAGCTCAAAATTGAGAATAATTCCCATTTAATTAGAGGATTAAAGGATCTGTTTTTTCCCATTTTAAACTCATAATAAACTTCAAGTTCATTGAAGGACAGGTAGAGAATAGAGTGCGAGGTATACCTGGAGTGAACGATCCAGATTGATATCCGTGTTCGAGATAGAACCTGTCGCCAAATTTGAAGTGATAGAACTGAATGCCATTAATGCAGGCAAAGGTCGGTCCGAAGGCAGCGTCTGATATACGCCTTTCAGATATACCGCCGACGAATAGATCGATGTCTCTCCAGTGTCTGACATCAGACACAAAAGCAAATTAGTTATTTAATTGATTCAATACAAATTCAGCCATCAATCAATCACTTACTTATAGAAGTTTTGGATCTTTCTCAATTGTTTTTTGGGTATAAAAGTCATTAAGTCGTTCCACGACTTGACTTTAAAACTAAACAATAATTTCAAATAGAAAAGAAAGAAAATTCAGATTTGTTCGACACGTTTTCAGATAACAAGTAAAAATAGATTCGATTCAATAAATTTGTTTAAAAATAGTTTAAATAATTGAATGGTTACCCAAAGCAATAGTCCAGATAATAGGCATAACCGGGCACTCCGTGATCGCGACCTCTTTGAATGTTAAACGCCGGCAAATCGCGGCCAAAGTTCTCTCGTCTGCCTTTGTATAGGAAATTCTTGACGTCTCCAGTGAAGAAGGGATCGGTAGAGGCGGTTGGATCTGATATCAGACCTTTCAAAATACCTCCCGACTATTGGGAGGGCATCAAACAACTGTCAGATTAAGTGTTTTATCTATTTATAAGAATATTAACTCACGTGACCCAAACTGACAGCCGTTGGTTCAAAGAAATTCTCTCTTAAAAGGAAAGAATAGGAGCGCTCACCCATCAAAACCTTAAACATTTCATTGATCTGCGAGTGCCCGAAACGACCCGCGGCTACAATGTATTCCTGAATAGTCGAAGGGTTTGTTGTTGGATCATAAGTGGTAAAGCCTCGCTCTTTAAGATCAAGATCAAAGTGTTTGGTCAAAGTTTTGCCCATAACTGCGGGCAGATATTCGCCATAAGTAATAGCCATTTCTTCGGCGACCAGTAGTCGTCTAAAGAGGAAATATGTTTTGACTTACTTATTAATAATTTCATATTTTAGTTAATGGGATTACAATTTTTGTTAGTCTTTATACTAATTTTGCCGATATTTTTAGATATGATTTGGAAAACAAATTGATTTCAGATATTTTCCTCAAAATCTTTTCAAATTTTTTTTTTCGAAAGCTATTAATAAAGTATTGCTCGGAGGTATGGCTCGGAGCTACAAAATATCGGAACCAATTGAGTCGAAAATCTGATTTAAAACTAAAATTTCGTGAAACTCATCATTTGTTAAAAAATGCAAGACTTTTAGTTAAAGGGAAAAATAGCGTAACTAAGAAATAGTGTCACATCTTTTCTACTGAACTGAATTGAAATCTATTTTGAAGGCGAATACAATATAAATAGTTTTATTTCATAATTAAAATCGATTCTTATAATAATCACAATTAGTGTTAATGAGTTCTGTTTTTAGCTAGCTATTTGCTTAACTGATAGACTGTCGCCTGAAGTGCCTAATTAAGCCCAATTTGTATGATTTCTTACCTAGCTTCTTGGTAAAGACGCTCATCAGTCCAGTGAGGATTGACTGAAGACAGAGCTTCGGCGTGCATATTGTGACGCCGGTGGAAAACAGCATGGAGCGATTGGAGGGCCGGATGTTGGCTGGCGCGGATACCATCGCCGCTCTGGAAACACCTGAATCGGGGTGGTGATGGCCTCATATTACATGTTTCATCGTTTCGGTTGAGTGCTGGAGGTAAGGGTTCTCTCTGTCTGGCATCGAGCATAGAAGTCAGACGACCTGAATATGGATTTTTGTATAGAAGTTATTTCCAATTCTTTGAACGATTGTCACGTTTTTTCTGATTGTTTTGATTCTTAACTTTTTTATTCTCATTACTGAAAAGCCTTATAAATATATGTATTTTCCATAAAAAGCTTTAAACCTTTCGGCAAATTAGACTCATTTTTTTCAAATTCTTATTCTGTGCCGAAAGCTTCAAACATGAGAATAAAAGGAGAATTTAGATTTGAATACAAATTTTATGTAACGAAAAAACAACAACAAATATAACAAATAAATTGCATTTCACTTCTTTTTATTTATTTTTTTTGCTGCAAATTCGTTATGAATTATGAGTTCATTGTATTGAAAATTGAGTCGTTTTTAATAGAACTCATGAGTAGCTAATTATTAATTAATTAAATAATTATTAAAACTTGACAGCAATTAAAATTAAAATTTCATATAAAAATCGTGAAATACCATCACTACTGAACGGTAGGTCAGTAGTCTAGTACTGGGGCTCAGGGACATCACTTTAAGGTTGCAAAATTTCAAAGGCCCTAGATTTGTATTTCTGATTATACTAATCAGTTTCATCATACAATCTTTGTATGAAATTGAAAAAATTATTTCTCCTTGAGTTTCAAGTTAGTCTATCCTTGCACATCGTGTGCTGATTATCACTTTGATAGAAAGTTTTCAAATTTGGTTTTGTCTGTTATTTTTGGAAAATCCTCGAAAACGGATCAAAAAAGAAAATAATTCTTAATTAAAATTTCACATTTCCTAAGGAATTGTAAAAATATCTTTCAGTGAAATGCTTTTGAATTGGAAAAAGAAATATTTTTTATGAAGTAATTATTTGTCTGTCAATAAATGTTAAAATAGCACAGGAACAGGCATATAATACTGACCCCCTTCGAATTGTCTGAGTCCGAACGACTCGTTCAAATTGAGTCCATAAATCTGAGACATGTCGAACACCTGAGTCGCTTGATTTTGTTGTTCTCGTGGACCTGGTTTTAAAATTTGTTTCAAAAATAACATCGAATTAATTGAAATCAATTGGAAATTAAGTAATTTTCTTTCGGATTTATAATCCGCCAGACATTAAGATAATTGTCTGATTCAATGGCTGCGAGTAATAACATATCTTTATATAAGTTATGATGAATTGGTTCCAAAGGTGTGATTGATCTTAATTCTCAAGATATCTATAGATATGATAGATATATATGTCATGCGATTTCTTCAACCAAATTATATTTGTAATAATAATTCCTTTTCAATGAATTTTGTTATTTTTTTCGGCTTTTATTTTTGTTTTTGTCTTTCTTTAAAAGAATTCAAATATGATTTTGAGTAAAACTTAGGAAAAAAATGACTGAACTCTAATTGAAACAAATACACCATAAAAAGCAGTGTTTCCAATACCATAACAGTACAAATGGAGGCACAGTTCTGGGCTATTGGTGTAATCGACTAAAACAAATAGTTTTTGAAGTTCAGGATAGAGAAAAAATTTATGAAAAATAATTAATGGATTCATTTCTTCGCTAACATTGTTATTAAGTATTCAGTCATTGGTGTTATAGCTATTAAGTATTCTATAGGTACTTTTTCTCCTAATTTATAAACAAGTAGAATAAGACACCAACGATTACGTAAAGCAATTTCTATCATTAAACGATAAATTATTATAACGTTTCATAACTTTCTTCTTGAGTTGTGATTAAAAGTTCAGTTTTTTTTTCATTTTAATTCACAATTTTTTTTCTCTTCGTAAACAATATTGAATTGAATTGAAATCAACTATCAATAATCAAATTGGGTGTGTACTCAATGCTAAGGACTGACTCACTCTACTCTGGATCTGTTAAGAACTGTTTGCTTTGACTTTAATTTCATTGAAATTTATGTGAAGCGAAAAAAGAGTAAAAGTAACCGAATCTTAATATTTAACTCACAATCGATTTCATAATAGATTACGATTTCTTCGTTTGCCTTTCAATGCAAATAAATTGTAAATCAAATCATTAGTAATAAAAACAAAACTAAAATAAAGAACGGTTTATAAATAATCTCGACTTTTGTTTTTCAGAAAACAAAACCTTTTCAAATCGCGAGACATATTGATCTTATTTTAGAGGAGTGGGTCCTGAAGTCAGAATAAATGGTTTACTTTCGCTTTTGCATTGAACTTGTTTTGCTAAACCATATGCATAGCATTAAACTCATTAATCCAGGCCTAATTATATTCATTTTGCATAGTTGAGTTGAGTAATTAATGTTGGTATGATGACCGACAATTAATGGAATGTGGACATACCTAAACTGCATGGGTTGCAAATTACTGAGCGCACCAAATTCATACAGGATTGGTTGTAGGCTTGGAAGAGGAAGTCGTCGTGACTTAATGGCTCGATCGGAATACATTCGGGATGTCTGGCCTGAGAGCCTGGACAGCACTGGATTTCGCCGGGAAATTGTGGGGTACGGGCCACGTCATGGACAATGAACTGTCCATAAGCCATTGTCATTGATGTCAGCTTATTATCAGCGATAGGAATATCAGGCAATAGGAGATTAGAAACAGTTCTAGCATTTGGCAGGTCTGAGCCGTCGTAGGCCACTCTGGGAACTTCAATACCATCGGCATAATCGGGTGGTAACAGTCTTCTGTGGCAGGAGTTAGCCCGTCCCCAATTGGGATTTCTGACATTATTGCAGGTGCCATCAATTGAACGATACTTGGAGTCCGGGTCACAGGGAACCATAACAGAACTGCTGCAGTCATTATTCATATATCTCTGGAGCAACACTTTCTGAACATCTATTTTGGGTAAGAGTGCGGACGCGTCATATTTACTGATGCATTTCCTATTGATAAAGGAGTTGAACAGAAGCGTAAATGAGTGATCCTATTTAATTTTAATTATGTCGCTTATGAATAAAATTACTTAATTATCTAATGATAGACACGAAAATTAATTCTGATCTCTGGTTAATGTATATAATAATAATTCTAAGTTTAATTGCTTTAAATGAAAGTATTCATCAAAATTAAGCTGCATTTTAAGCGAACCAATTTGTCGGCACATTATCCCAATCATGACTTGTATTCTTGATTAATGACAACTGCATTAAAACACTTTACTCTAATTACAACAGATATAACTAAACAAGGGTTAAAATTAAATTAATACTAAATTATTTTCAATTGTTGCTTGTTGTCATTATTGCTGCCAACAGTTTTTCAAAATATTGTCTTACAATATATTATCAAAATTGGGATAAACTTTAATTCTCTTTCGTTTTTTGCTCATTAAAAATGATTTTTTTTCTTCAAACAACACAGATTAATCAGATTCTGGTGTCTGGATAGGGGGGAACCCATGACTTTTATTGTGACTTTCGTTGACCATAATTTTCATTGTGCAAAACCATTAACGCATTTCAATTGTGTTGAAAAAAGATAATACAATTTTATTATAATTTTTTTAAACACAATATAAAAAATTGTTTTTTCCATTCTTTGCGCTCAAATGTTAACATAATTTTAATAATGAATTAATAGGATTTGCTATTCGCCGACAAAAGAAACTTGGAGAGAAACTAGGAGGAAAAAGTAAATTAACATAAACAGAGAGAAAGTTGATTACTTTAATAGGGGTATAATCTGTGCGATACGTTACACAATACCCCTGACCATAATCAGATGCATGACATCATGTTTGCTCTTTATTCAAATCAGTGCTGACTTTAAAAGATCATCTGAGAAGTTGAAGGCAATAAAAAAAGGCCAAAACTTCATTATTGTTTTTATCTGAAAAAATTTTTTCATTGTTTATAATTATGTTTTCCTTTCCGGCATTAAGTCAAAAGTCATAAAGTCTGGTATAGAAAGAGTGAAGAAAAGCATATTTGCATATTTTATGCAATTTTTCAGACTTAACTAATGTGGACAACCGTTTTAAATCTATTTGACTCTTGGGGTTAAGTCGAAGTGAAAGTCGTTTCTTAACAATTGAATAATGAATATTTTAGAATTGTTTGGTTTTTTTTAAGTTTCGCACAACTATTTCACAGACAAATGTACTAATCGTTGAGTTGAGAAAAAAACCGGAATTGCATTTGACTTTTATGTAAACATATTTTAATAAATGTTAGAATTAGCTTTCGTTTAAACAGTAATGAGAAAAAGCTCAGAGAAAATCTGTTACATATTTTACAGACTAATGGGTTTTTTTATTTGAACTGAACCAATTTGGGCAAATATTATTCAAAATAAATTACAGGCGAGTTATGTAATAAGAAAATGCATAGTATTAATAGGTTTTGACTCGTTTTTCAAGTGATTTCATGAGTGAAATGATTCTAAAACAAGCGATGAAATTGTTTATAGAAAATACTCGATAAATAAGTTGAATAACATCTGATACAGTTTTGGGCAAATCAGATGCCAGGCATCAAAAGGCTTTTTTAAGCCAAGACAAGATTTTTCCATAACTGATTCCCAGAAAAGTAGCAAAAAATTGGAGCAAACGATAGCTTCTGACAATTATTTTGAGCAAATAGTACTTAATGTCAATAGTAATCAGAAATTATGTGAAACATTTCAATCATTTGCTAGCCTTTTAATCATCTCAAGTGTTTCCCCAACACCTGATTCAGTATCAGAAATGTCTCAGCACTTGCATCAGGGAGAATGCTTATGGCATTTGAAGCAATAAATTATTAATATCAACAGTGGGTGCAAAAATCGAAAGACAGTTTTGGGCAACACTTCCTCATCTGATTCATATTTAATGTTCACGATTAGTTGCTTTAATCTCTTATTTAATGCAAGTTAATTAATGATTTTTTATCGATTGCTTGAATCACGCTTTCGGTTGTTTGCAGAAAATACTTCTTACATAACACTTAATATTAGTCTATTGTGTTTTAACACTGAATTCATTTATATTTTAATTTCTTTCTGACATTTGATTGCAATTTTTATTTATAGTAAACATTGGAGTCGAGAGAAATTAAGTACATTTTTCACGAATCATTTTATTCAATGCAATCTATCAAATGTCTCGATGAAAATTAGTTCAATGGTTGATTTTAAATTTGATTAACCAGTATTTGTATTTTAATAAACATACATGTTTTAATGTGAATCCCTCCCAGAAGACAACTTTATTGTTTGGGTTAAACTGCCTCTGAATAAAAAGCTACCAAACAATTTATGCTGATTAATTCCTAAAACTTGATTGTACTTTCTGCCATTAGTGTAATGAACCATGGCTAAAATTGGATAATTTTCAATTAATTTAAAAACAAAACTTTTCGCAAAAGTGATTATCGTTTATTGAATTCATTTGATGCGAAAAGTCCTAATAAATAATTAGTAATTCAATAGAAAGTGGGTTTGGGTTAAGAAACCGTTAGTTTTTTTTGGAAGCCAATCAGTCATTAAACTGAATTTTCAATTTCTACTTGATTATTTTTTAAATTTTAATGAAACTTGATAATATTTTTTGTTTTAAACTCATTTTTGTAAATAAATTTCACTTTTATGTCAGAAAATGTGGCCATTAATGACATCATTAGTCTTGAGAAAAGCTTAAAAATATATTTTTATAAACACTTAAATTTGTTTTTAAACACAGATTTCTAGCTTTCAATTGAATTTTCAATTCCTGTTTCATAAATATTTTGATAAAAGATTTAATTTAATAAAAGATGACATCTTTTAGTTGAAAGCTGCATGGAAGTCTATCAATTTATTTATCATAATAACTTTTTTTATTTGCAATATTTCCGTTTTCTTGTCGAGATAATAAGAAAGGTCTTCATTAAAACTTTCAAGTCAGTGAAGAGCTATGCCATAACATTAATAATTAAGACACGAATCTCATGGAGCATATTATTTAAATTAATATGCAAATTTAAATAGAGTCAAGATAACTCAAAAGAATCCAGCAAAATAAAAAAGATGATTAATAAAGACTAAAATATATCCATTTATTAAGTCACGTATCAAAAGCATCGAAATAGTGGCATATTTGCGTAAAGTTTCAATTATAAACCAGTAATAATAAAAATAAAAACCTTATGAATTCCTGAGCACAATGTTATGTAACTTATTTGGTTGGGTTGAGTTAAAACCTCAAATAAAGATAGAAAGGCTGATAAAGGAGTCAAATGACTATCAATTGTTTCTCATGGAAATACTCTATTAAACCCAATAAATAAAGTAATGTTTATGTGATATATATTGTGAAGTGAAGTCCATTCCATTGTTTATCCAATGTTTGTATTTTATATAATAAATTAGTTGTTTTTTGAATGAAAAAGAAAAAATTTGAAATTTTCAAGGGTGAAATCAAAGTGCATTACAAACATTAGAGCGAAAAAAAATTCATTGCAAACAGTAATAAAAGTAAATCAAAAAAATATTTCCTATTCTGTTGTTATCAATGAAATCAAAAGTTATGGCTTCAAAAATTGAAATATTCGCCGAATTGCCAAAACTTGGTCAATGTATATACCAGTGCTGTGCGTGTGGCGATCAGCACACACAGTGTGTAATGTAGGAGCAATTTATGCTCTACTCTCAGGCAACTAATTGGGTCAGAGCGCACGATATTCGGTATTAATTATCAATCATTTCACCCGAACAAATGAAAAATACATTTTCTTGTCTCTAAATACAATGGATTTTGAATAAGAAATGCAAAACATTCCTAACATTCGAAACAAATTTATTCCTAAAATTTATGGCAAAAGCCTTAATATCTGTAAAAACATTGATATTTTGAATTCAATAACTTATTGTTAATTATTGTTTATTCAAAATTAGGAGCGATTCAGAGCAAAAATTAATCAATTACTTACTTGGAGAGCAAGAACTGGGAGGTGTACTCTAGAAACTTTGCAGGCAGTGCACCATCAGGAACATTGGATGCGGGTGGAGCGCCCATCATCATATGTGACTTGTATCGGCCAGGAGTATTGGAACGGGAAGCTTGGCTAATGGTCTGTTCATACCATTGAACAGCAGAGTCTGCATAACGGAATGCCTCATGCAAGTCTTCTAACATAATATTGGGCGTCTCTGGCTTGTCTAGATAGTTTGGACAGTCAATCAAATACAGATCAGACCTCAGATAATGTCTGTAAATATTTCTGTGGTCGATATCAAAGGGCACATATTTGCCGTCTGTCGAGAATAGTATATCTCTGGCCACAGGAACTGACAATAGTTTTGGAGACTTGATTTCCATGGGCTCTTTAAACTCCCAGTTGGCCAAAGAGTGTTCCACTAAATTAACGCCGTCTTCGTCCATGTGGTGAATGTGAGGAACGGAATCCAATCCAATGATTGATTCCTGAGATTGACCTTAAATACGAAGAAAGCAATTGTTAGTGACTTTCAAATATCAATAAAAAAATTCGATCAAAGCTATGAATAAATTGATTCAAAAGATTAATTGATTGCAAGGAAAAGGTTTTTCAAAAACAATAAATTAGAATAAAGTGGTTAACTGTTAAAATATATTCAATAATCAGAAGGAATAAAATGAAATAAGAACAAGATAAAACTCTTAAGACTCTGTTATTTTGAAATTAAATTCACAGTAAAAAGAGATAAATAAAAAAAACATTATAATGAATATTAAAAATTCCTGTCTTTAACGACAGATAAGTTGAAAATAATTCAGATGACAGCCGAGAAAATTGATGTAATCCATTTAGATTTGAAATTTCAGCTGGGAATAAAAAGTAAAAGGCATTTTCTCTTAGAAAATACTTGAATATCAAAATATAAGTCACTTTAAAGTAAAATTCAAAAAAAGGTTAAATGAAAACAAGAGAAAAACATATGAATTTTGAAAGAGATGTTTAGATTTACCCAAAAATGATGGATATTTGGCATAACTTTGAAGCGCAGAACTCGACGATTGAGGCAAAGAATGATTTATGTGAACAAATGAGTGATGTTTATTACAATTGACAACATTTAGTCCAATAGTTAGGATTGTCGTTAACAACAGTATTGTATTCATTGTT
This sequence comes from Euzetes globulus, assembly GCA_034695525.1. Classification (NCBI taxonomy): domain Eukaryota; kingdom Metazoa; phylum Arthropoda; class Arachnida; order Sarcoptiformes; family Euzetidae; genus Euzetes; species Euzetes globulus. Next base: position 538 of record JAQIWP010000694.1, on the reverse strand, counting down.
GATTAAACAAATTAGTGTTCGAAAATCAAATCTTCGGAAATGAACTAGCAACAATTATCAAAAATACTCTAAATATAGTGAATAGGAAGCTGTGGACAAGAGTTGAACAAACTTGGTTTAGATTAGAAATTCCATAAAACTTTATAATCGATCAGAAAAACATAGATATTTTGTAAGGAAACTCATTGCTGGAATACTTTAACTTGTAATCGATGAGAAGCATAAATAAAATAAATTCAGTCGGTCTTCTCACCAATTTTCTAACTCCAAGAGAAATAACTTTTTCAGAGACACTGATAACGACAACTCAATTCATCGGCAATTCAACTGAAAATGAAAAAGGCTTCGCACAGAATAAAATCCCATTTGAATTCATTTTTTAAATTGTGCTCCACTTTTATATTTCTTGTTTTGCGCCCCTTTTCTGTTACGCTAACACTTACTTTAAGAGCACCGTTAGCCCAATAGCACAGTGAGGGGAGAGAGAGAGAGAGAGAGAGAGAGAGAGAGAGAGAGAGAGAGAGAGAGAGAGAGAGAG
>JAQIWP010000693.1:0-21327 GCA_034695525.1 Euzetes globulus | reverse complement strand
AACTGGTGAAAGTTGTGAACTGTTGTCAGCCCACACTCCCGCACATTGAAACCGTGTTGAATGAGATCCGGATAATCGCTGCAACCGATACAACTAAGTTTCCTCGCTATGAAAATGATTTAAATTAAAATATTAATTTTTTTAAAATCCAATTATCAATACTTTGGATGAGATTAAAGCCGAAGAATAAAACATTTGACAAAACTATTAATCTGCAAAACATTTTCATAACTATTGAATGGCTTTAAAAAATCTTTTAAAATTGACTTCAATTCGAAATTTGGTTTTAAAAGAAAATACAAAAATCTTCGAAATATAGTTAATTGTATTTATCGCTGATTTATAATTTCTATTATCAATTTATTTTGAGCTGATGAAGACCTCGCACTGACAATAATAAATTCTAGATATTTTTATGCCTGAAATACTATTTATTTAACACTGATTTTGAATTTTGATTTAAACCCCGATTGATAGACAATTCCTTTCAATCATTGAAGTTATTTATGGCTACAGACAGAAATCAGTAGTGAGAGTCAGACTCACTGTGAGACAGATCATTTTGAGTGAATCAAGGAGAAAGAATATAAAAATCAAAGAGTTTATGAGAGTCCGGAGACAATTGTCGAACAACCAGTTCGAGTTCAGTAGTTCAATATAAAAATAGGTTTATTATATTATAATTTATATACTATTGTTTCTATACTATTGCTTTTTTTGTAAAGACTTAATTAAAATTAATAGTTGATACGCCCGAAGCCTTGGGGTGACCAAAGGGTACTCGTAGCTGACTTCGGCTTCAGGTCGTATAATGTCGTAACTCGACTATACCAGGAACGTACAGTACAATCAGTCGTCGTCGCTTTGCGAATGTCAATTAGCGGGCATTTGTGGTCATGACTTTCCGATCAGATTCTGGTCACACTTACAACTCTTTGCTAGACTTCGTTTAACTACAACACTATCATTGATTAACCACTATCTTAGCCGAGACTTCCCTGGTAATCTAAGAGTAGCTTAACACCTCTTAGGCTTACACTAAGCCTTAACTCAAACACTTGCGACCGCACTCTTTCAATATCAAAATTCAAGTGTTTATTATAAGCAAAAAAAGTACAAAAAGTTATTAATGAAAACGTGTTTTTGAGTTACTAGAAAGTTCTTAAACTGTGATTATGATAAGCCTTGATATCCAGGAGTGCGTTCGACAAAAGATCGTACGACAATCTTAACAAAGTTTCGTAAAAATGCGTTCGTCGAAAGATCGTAACTACGAATCGCAAGTTACGATTACGACAAGCTTACGATCAAACTTAGAAATGACTTACGGATCGTAGACTAATCGTACGACTAGTTCATTTATAGAAACATCTTAGGTTAACTTAAATCGTAAATATTTGCGACAACTATTAGTCAACTTTAAGGCTAATATAAAGTTTAAATAAAATTAATTTCAAGTTAATAAAGAAATTTACTAATGAAATACAATTAATTAAGTTTTATTTTAATCATTAGAGTACTATTTGTTATAGGGAGTAGTATTTACCAAAAATATTGGCCGGGACTAGACCCGATAACTGCTATTGTTCCCTAAATTTATATCTTTATTTAGTTAGATTAAGCTTAAATTATGTTAAATTGCATTAAATTAAGTTTTAAAACTTTTTTATTTTGATTCTCAGGCACAATTTAGCTAATGCGCAGGTGCAGTTTTAATATTTTCCTTAAGATTGCGATAATCGTAAGTTTTTTTGTCGAACGCAATTCAAATATGATCGCAGGTAAATCGTAATCGTAAGTATACGATTTAGCGTATCGTAAGTGTTAGTCGAACGCACTCCAGAATAGCAGCAACTATTTAAAAACAACACTTTATGACTGTTGGCTTCGCTTATAACATAAGTTGCGCTTAACACAGTGCTGTGCAGTGCCATACCTTGATATTCAATACTAACTTTACAGCCTACAGGGTCGGACTACTCCTTTATTTAAATCGGATGATCTTCACAAAGAATAGCTACTCATTAGTCAAAGATGACTCTCATTTACATAAATCACATCAATTGTTGACATATGAACACAACTTTATTCAAAATTATTTATAAGTCTATGAATACATTTCAAACATCGAATCGAACCCTCTTTTTGGGCTGAAATTCGTTATCATTTTCAACAGTACTTCCATTCATTTGTCGGGAATTATCTTCGATGGGAACAAGAGTTGAGTTCTTTCTCTCATTCGACTTCTCTTTAGAAGACTTTCGGAATGCTTTGGTTTTCCTCAACTGGAGGTGACTGTAATCCTGTCGTTTCATATGAATGCGACCCATAGTTGAGCCCAATTGGTCTCTATTTATGTTCTTCACCTTCTTCTTCATCAGGGCTTCGGGTCTTCTGAGTGATCGCTTAAATAAGTCATTGGAGGCCAAATGTGTGCGACGGACAGTCAGATCAATTCGGGGCCCCATCTCTTCCAATTCGATTCGTGGCAGACGAGAGCCCGACTTCTTCAGCAAAACTTTGTAACTCCTCATAAATATTTTTCCATCGAATGCCACAAATTGTATGACGTGTTCCAAACCGGACAGACGTATAGAGTCGACGTCCGGACCACTGAAGAAGTCTAACAACAAATTTTTTATCCTCTGATAATCGTATTCAACATCAAATGGTTGGCCACTGAAGAGGACAATCGGTTTGGTTCCGACCGGTATTTTCGGTACTTTAAAGTCATTCAACGACTTATAGTCAGTGAACCCGAACTCAAACATATCGAGGATGTGGTCATCAAATGTACGGCCAATTATCAGATTATTTGGTCTCTTCTTAGAGTTGTTGGCGAACATAAAGAGCGGAGAATTGTTTTTATTGCACATAAACTCGATATGAGTGCTGTCTTCGAACGGATGCCACGACTCCTTCCTATCCAATACAAGACATTAGACAATAAATTGAGGACAAAATCGATTGAATACCGGCTGAAGTAAACGGAATTCGGTTTCTTAAGCAAACACTACAATAGAAAAGAACCGATTAAACAATACAATCAAAGAATCAGTTGTGAAGACATACGAAATCTTTCAATAGTTTGACACAACTCTCATTAGCTTTGGATCCTCTCATGAAAATCGCATTCTTCGTGTCTTCAATCAGTTTCGGTTCTCTTGACTGCAGGAATCGTTTGCCTTTTCGTGTCTTCGGTTTGCTATCAAATCAATTGAATTTTGATTAAAATTTTTGTCAAACATTTGAAACAAAAGTATCAGTCATTACTTGATTCTGTTTATTACAGACTTGTCTCTTATGACAACCATTTTTTCAACTAATTTCGGTCAAAATTGGATCAAAAACACAAAACCAAATAAACATTCAAAACATGCTTTTGATTGCAATTCAATTTTAAAAGCATTTGTGCGCAAACTCTCACATAAATACAGTAAATTTCATTTATATTAAAATTAGGAACACTTTAAACCTAAACAAAATTGAAAATCTGGTCCATTAGAATCAAATAAGTAATTTTTGAATTAAATAATTCCTATTAAAAATTTATTTCATATTTAACTAAATTTAATCTATAAAAACAATTATAGTTATATAGACTTTCACTTATATTAGGTTTGACTGTATCTCTAGAAGTGGTTTCCGTTGACATCCATTGACTTCCTTTTCACGTTTCGCCACAAAACTGAACACATTTGACATCAAAAATGGTTTGTTTTAAATCAAATTTATTTCAAATTAAATTTAAAAAATAATTTAAACTTTGATTTGGGTTTAGTCTTTGGTAATACCGGAGAAGTTTCAGCACATTTTGCGTGTTATGAACACCAATATTGACGGCAGACGTAAAGTGATGTTTGCTTTGACTGCCATTAAAGTCTGTATTCATTGTTTTCATTGAATTCAAAGCAATTTATTGATCAATTGATGTCTTCAGGGAATTGGTCGACGATTTTCTAACATTGTTTGCAAGAAAGCAGACGTCGATCTCAACAAAAGGGCCGGAGAACTGACCGACGAAGAGGTAAACCATTGGTTGCAAAGAGTCGCCAAATGTTTGTTAACTTTTGATTTGATGGAAAGGTTGAGAAATTGGTGACAATTATGACAAATCCGCGTCAATACAAGATTCCCGACTGGTTTCTCAACAGACAGAAGGACATCAAAGACGGAAAGTACTCTCAGGTGACCTCTAATGCCCTCGAAAACAAACTCAGAGAAGACTTGGAACGGCTTAAGAAGATTCGCGCCCACAGAGGACTCCGACACTACTGGGGGTCAGTATTTGTGCCTCTATTCTAACACTTCTTTATACAGCATTCCTAATATCTGTTTGTTTGGAACAGCCTTCGAGTTCGTGGACAACACACGAAGACTACCGGCAGAAGAGGACGTACTGTCGGTGTCAGCAAAAAGAAGAACTAAATTTTGATTTATTGCTGAATTTATTTCAATAAAAGATTGAATAATATTTTTGTGAATTTGTAATTTTTAGACTAAGTATGAATTCTTTTTTTGATCCGAATTATGTCGAATTCACAGCTCAAACAAATTACGAACAAAAAATTGCTATTAATGGTCTTCATCGCCATGGCCATGGCCGTTGGGTAGGCCGCCCGGGGGCCCAGGTAACGCCACTTGTTCTTCAATAAAGTTCACTTCAGGAACAACTATTGGTTCGAGTGGATTATTAAGCATAATATCCTCCAACAAAAGGCGAACTTCTTGTAGTCGATTTGTGTTTAACCTGTAATTTATAAAAACATTAGATAATGGAAACAAACGGAACTCAAGAAGTTATGTCAGACTCTGATATTGGAGTTCAGTGTAATATCAATAGTGAGACAAATGACTCTAAACCCAAATCTTTTGAACAAAGAAATAATTTGGCGAATAATCGGATAATAAATGTGGACAATAAGGAAGAGCTAAACATGACTTCACTTCCAGAATATACAATGTTTGGCACATATCGGACCGAAGCCAAGACCATTGAATTCACTTCCGACGGAATTAAACTGAAAGGCGTTATCCCCAATAATAAGGACACTAAATTCAAATACCATATTATGATTCCGTTCTCTGAAATGCAAGAACTATTCTATAGCACTGACCACACGATTAGTCTTTTGTTCATTAAACCCACCTTTGAGTCAAATCATAAAATACAAGAATCAATGTATTTGGGAAACGAATCTAAGAATGGCCTCAAATTTGACATTCAGTCTAACGGTATGTTTGCATTCAATAAATTGTGATTTGATTTTATATAAAATTGTTTTCCTATTCTTTTCAGAGACTAAAGAACACTATATTATAATCGTTTTGAAAGAGAAAATAAGTGAAAGATTTTCAACGATTTTGAGTCGAAGCTCTGGAAACACAAATAAGTCCCTGAAATTGAATGTAATTGAGGTGGATACCGCCAAATATATGCTTGATAATGCAAAGAGGCCTCAAAGGATTCATTACATCAATAGTTCGAATCAGTCGATTCTGAGAACTCCCGAAAACAATCGGTCCAATCCTTTCTCAGTCAACAATCGAAATAGGAATTCATATAATAAGGGTTCTGACAGTTCCGATACGTCGCCATCGCCTTTAAGGTCGAGTTCAGGCAGTAGACGATCTGTTGCCAGGACTCCGATGCCGACCATCACTATTGAGATTGACGACGACGAGGAGGGCATAATCGAAGCTCCCGACGAAACTGAATCTGAGTTTGAGTCAGTCATTGAATTGTTGTTTTCTTTAATTAATTGTCACTTATTTTCAAAACAGTAAAGTAATCTTTAGTTATCCCGAAGACGATATGGATGCCATCCATTTGGTTGGAACAGACATCAGATGTCTAAATAAGGGAGAGTTTCTCAATGATAATATCGTTAACTTTTATTTAAGGTTTGAATTAAATTTGATTTTAAAAACCTTTTGTATATAAAAATATGTTTTCAGATATTTTTATAACGAAAAGCTGACAGAAGAGGAGCGCAAAAGAACTCATATATTTGACACTTTGTTTTTCATGCAATTGACTGAAAAAAGGCCCGCAAAACGAAAAAACAGTTTTGGTCGCGAAGAACAATACACGTATCTGTCTTTCCTTTCATATATTTTTTATATTATTTTAAATCAATAAGTTTTGTTTTTCCTTTTCCATCAGTTTTGAGCACCGATACGAACAAAAGCTAAAGAAGTGGACCAAAAATGTGGACATTTTCTCCAAAGACTTCTTAGTGTTTCCGATCATCAAAGAGTCGCATTGGTTCCTATCCATTGTGTGCTATCCTTTAGCCGTTCAGACATTGCAACAGAAATCAGATTCAAATTCACCAAAAGTTAAAATAGAAGACTCACAGGAAGTGACTGAAGATCCCTTATCTACCGATAAGAAGTATTTTCTATTATTTCATTACTATTTTAATACTAATTATATGTTATTGTCTTTCAGGCCATGTATTATATTTATGGACTCTTTGGGAAATGGCAGTTATAAAAAGTCATTGAGTGCTCCCATTCGGGACTTCTTAGCCCATGAGTGGAAGTCAAGATTTAAGTTTGAGATGTCATTCAAAACAGCCAAAGCTATGCGTGACTTTTCGCCACACGTTCCCAATCAGACCAATTCCAGTGATTGTGGTCTCTTTGTTCTCGAATATGTAGAGCAGTTCCTCAAAAGTCCGGACATTTTAGTGAAAGAATTGTGGGAAAACCCGAAAAACGCTCTCTTAGACTGGTTTGACAACGATTTGGTTAAACCCAAACGACAGGAAATCCGTGCTCTGGTTTTCAGTAAAGTGTCCTCTGACTTAGAGGAACGACTTAAGAATTTGGTCGACGACACCAAACTGTCCGACTGTGAAGACGACGAGTTGGGAGCTGTAGCCATGAATACTTCTGTGGATGAGCCCAATGGCAGTACTCCCGAAGAAGTCTTATGATTTCCCTTTAAGTAAATATTTTTATTCGATTCATATTTTTCTGATCAAAAATTCAAAGTTATTTGGCTTTCAATTTAACGGTTAATCAAATTAATTAAAATGTATCTAAAAATCAATATTTAGTAAAACCTTTCCTCAGTATTTGTATTAATGTTTTCATTTCTTTATATATTCTGTTTTTTAGTTTTAATTAACAAAAAAAATTTCATTCGAGTCATTCATTTGTTTAAACTATTTTAATGACTTTCGATGGTTTTAAAGATGTTTGAAAAAAAAAGATAAATTAAATCATAAATTGGTAACAATTGTTGGTCACAACAAGTGTTCATTTTATGGCATATTTAGCGATAAGCCATGGCTTTGATTCTAAAATTGTGGTCTCAGTTCTGGTGTTTTGTCTGCAAATCATTGTGGCGTAAGAACTGGTCGGTAAACTCATAGATAGCTTTAGTGCAAGTTTTTCACTCTGAATACTGTTTTCATTCTGTTCTGATTCTAAGCCATCCATCAATTGTCGATCACTTTTGTCGGTCAAAGACTTATTCTTATGAATGGAAGTCAAGTCGCTGTCAATGAGAGGAATATTCGGGTCTTTGTATGGAATCCATTGGTAATCAAAGTTTTCTGGTCTGACAAATAGCTTCCGATAAGTGCCGAAAGCAATCGATAATTAATTTTTCTAATCATTTGGAAAATTTTATTATTTATTTAAATCCCTGAATAAAATAAACTTCATTTCAACCAAGCTCAGAAGTTTATTGCAAATTACAGACCCAGTGGTAATTTCTTGAACTTATCTTGAACATAATTAGCCTTAAATCAGCAAGGGGCAAGTAGGGTGGGGGTCAAACAAAAATCCCCCTGTGAAAAATGTTGGAAATGCTCCTCTAATGGCCTTGAAGTGGAGGAGCTTGTTGATCTCTGCCGTAAATGTTAGAATGCCAAGTCAAGGTTCAGCAATCATTAATGAAAACCTGGAAATATCCTTGAACCAAGGTATAACCTTGAACTCAAGGATTTAACCTTGAACTCAAGGCTACAACCTTGAATGAATTTTATACTTTTTATTCAAAAATTCATTCAAGGTTGTGTCATTGAGTTCAAGGATAAATCCTTGAGTCCAAGGATTAATGCCTGAGTTCAAGGTTGTCCTTTGGGTAAAGGATATTAATTTTAGTTCTTAAAAGTTTTTAATGAAATTTCATTACTTATTTGATTTGTTTATTTAGAAAATTGAAGTTAAATTAAAGTCATTATTAACTTTTGAAAGAATTTTGAGAAATGGTTAGAAGAATGTCTCACTTCTTCAGATGGTTTATAATTTAAAATAAACGACATTTTAATACATTTAATAAAATAATTATGAAATAATAAATGAATTATGAAATGAATTTAATCGGATTTAAGAGCAGTTCTGGACCTCCAGTTGGAGAAGACATTTAACTCTTGTTCGTCAACGTCTGAATCGCTGTCCTCTTGTTTAACACGATTTGAGTCACTATTATTAAGGATATGTTTGTGCAAAAGTTCGGCTCTTTTTTGCATTTCGTTGACTTTAATCCAATTCGCGATCTGTTCTTCGATTTCTTCTAAATTCCTGTCAATTTGTAATTCTTCGATATCTTCTTCGATGATATTTTGGGAAACACTGGTCTCCTCTGCAATCACTTTCTGGAACTGTTCCCACTGTTCGTCGATAGGATTCTTGTAGACAACTTTTCGGGCCTTTGCGTCCATAACGGGATCGTCGAAAAAGCCTTTCGGCAAAGACTTGGTCTCCATTTTCTCTTCATTTGAATCAGTTGTTTGTTTGCTTTCGTCGACTACTTGTTTATTGACATCGAAGAAGTCGTTGGGAAGAGCTGTCATCTCAGTATCGATTGGAACTGATTTGGCTTCAGAATTATCTTCAATTTCCATCGAAGAATCTTTTGAGATGTCATCGATTTGTTCTTTTTTCAAATCATTACTATTTTTGGACAATTTATGACTTATTTGGTCGCCATTTGTCTCTAACTTTCGTTTCAAATTTAGTTTGACTTCTTCTGCTTTCACGGCAGACATTGGATCAGATTTGACATCAGTTTTGCTTACAATTGACTTTTGAATCAACTTTTTTTTCCTCATTTCGTCGATTCTCTGAAAATGAATTTGAAATTAAAATACAAACAAAACAAAAGTAAAAATATCAGACATTTTTGTGAGTCTTTGAAGAGATGTGTTGCGACCAAAGACTTCCAGAAGTGATGTGTTGTTCACAAAGAATACAAGAGAGGCGTCCAGTGGTGTCATATCGGGCTAACGGCGACTCTATCTTCTTGTCTTCAACCACCTCTTCGGCCGATTGTGCCGTTTCTCGACTTAGTTCTGACCGCATTTGTTGCCTCTCTTTAAGCATTTGCCGCAACTGTTGCTGTGATATCTTCTTCGATGAACTCATTTTGAACACAATTATGACCACTCTTTTGGCTCTAATTGTTTACAAAATAAGGACTCATTTACTTTTGTTATCAACTTTTGTTATTATTTTGATTTTGTCCACAAACAGGTGATTAATAAACAGTTCAATTCGAATGTAATTTCAAACCATTTTCATACACACTTTCACTGTATTTAAAAGATGTTTATTACATCTAAAAGGTTCAAAATATTATTACACTTACTCTACGTTTGTGTAAAGACAAGCAAATGATTTTAACGCCAGAAGTGTTGATATATTTAACGACAAACTCGAAAATTGCCGACAATTTGCTCCACAAGTGATGATAATCTCAACTAATCTACACTTTTCTCAACATTAAATAAACACATAAACACCTGATATAATAGAATTAAAATAACTAAATATATGTCAGTTTTAAGCAACTAGTTAGTTTAAACCCCTTTAGTAGCCAGGGGTCAAAACCAAAAAAGGTTTTTTCTTCGCATAACTGATCCCGTAGTCGATACCTGAACTATTCTTTGATCAAATGTTATATCTTTCTCCTTAAACATCTTAGATGATCAAGTTGATTTTTGTGCAAACTTTCATCTTCCTAAATGTTAAATTTGGTGCAAGATCAATTTAGAAATCGTATTTTATTTTTCAAATATTTCGTGTAATTTACTGTACAAACAATTGTATGAAATTATAATCAATATATCAAATGATAGAAATTCACTAAAAAGTAATGTTTAGAAACCAACAAAAGATTAATAACAGAATTAAAAAATAAGTTGAAATAAAAACTAATCGAGGAATAAATAAATAGCGAGAATATAGCAATAGGGAAGAAATACAAATCAATTATAAAAGTGGTTCTGAAGTTTCAAAAAAAGAGTTAAAGAATTTTAAATATTGAGTTTTCATTCTTCCGGTTGTACTCATAGTTAGAGACAATTTTTACCTAAAAATTTACAACAATTTTACATAACATTAGAATTGAAATTAAAAATTAGTGTTTTTATTTGTCTCAGATGTTTGGCAGCACAGATATCACGGGATATTTTAAAATAACATTTCACTTCTGGACAATTTATATAAAAATTTTACATTAAATTACAGTTTAAATTCAAAATGATTTTTCAAAGAAGAAAAGACATAAAAACTGGATTTTTCGGTTCATTTAAAAGTTTAGTTTTATAGCTGTTATATAAAGAGCTTTTTTAAAAGTATTTTCACAGTTTTAATGGCAAATGACATTTCATTGCACCCATAGTTTTAAGTGGGACCTCATTTCTAAAGCCCTCTCACCCTCTTCTTAACTGAAGAGGACAGTCACATGAATTTAATCAAATGTTTTATGGATTAGAGGATAGGAAATTAGTTACGGATTCCGGAGTTCTCTCGACTTTAGTTTTATAGGAGTTTAAAAATAAAACAATTAATTCTTTTCAGTAAATAATAAAAAACGATTTTCACATCAGAACTGAAAACAGAGGGAAAGGGCAGATACTCTTGTTTTGTAATTTTTAGGCACAAATATATTCTTTCTGTTCGGAAAACGGATATTATTTTGTTTTGTAATTAAAATTTGTTTTACTTTCCTTTTGTTTAACTCTAACTTTTAAAGAGAAGAAGAAATTTAGACAAAATTATTTTGAAGAAAAGTGAGACTAAAAATAGACAAATCAATGGAAGCCCTAAAACTGTGATTCAAATGGACTTTAGATTTGACTGAAATTAAAATAATTATTTAATTTAATCTAAAACTTCTTATATAGTATTCTAATGTAATTAACAAATAAAGTGAGTAAACAATAATTGCTGTCACAGAAAATTAAGAAAAAGGATGGGCAGGGCGTCAGATCAAAACCACTTTGATTACAAAAGTTTAGGATATCCTCCTTTTTGATCATTTGGTCTTGATAGTAATTCTTTCATCTTTTATGGGTATTTTTCAATTTAGCTAGTTTAAAAATGAGTTGAACTGAATTTAGAACAATTTAAAAAGAGTTTAAGCAAAAATGTTAGTGAAAACAGATTAAGAGTTGTGCCAAAATTTTGGTGGCCCTCAACTGACCCCTTCCTAAAGTGGAAAAGAAAAGAGCTTGGACATCCCTGATTCAGAATAAGTAACGGAGTCTACAAATTACACACAAAAAAGACATTCAATTGTTCTGTTTGTTTGTCTCATAAAAGTTCCTGTTTTTTGTTTGTCTTTGAGTTTTGAGCATTAATTTGAGAAAAGAGTCATTTCTTAAAAATTAATTTTTGTCCACAAATTAATTAAAAAAAACAATTATTTGTTAATTAATATAATATTTAGTTTTATATCTATTAATATACAATCAAAAACATAAAAATTATCTGAAAATTTCTTTAGACATATCTATTCACACATTTATTTTTGAAAAAGTAAATACAGAATATCTGTTTGACCGCTCAGTTGTCAATCAGTTGCCGTTCCAAACGCACAGTTAGACCTCTCTTATGTGCTGTTTCTCCAGTTGTGTTGATTAACAAGTGTTTTGAAAACAATCAAATCTTTAATCAAAATTCAAATCTGAAGATTAAATTAAAATTTGTTTTTTTGTGACACATGAGAGTCAGCCCACAACCACTTTAGCAAACAGGAGAGCACTGGGAATGAAAACAGAGCCGAGAGTTGGCGTACGGTTTGGCGAACAGACAGCCGTTGATTCCAATAATTATATTCTTATTCTTCATTGAATAAGAGATATTGCATTCGAAATGAAGAATAAAATTCTTCGCAAATATTTATAACATTTAAATAATAAGTCCTTTAATTCGAATCTAATGTTCACTATATTTGATGTATTAATGATTTGATGAGAGGCCTGGCGTTCAGCTGTGATGTTGTGCTAATAGACTATAGTCAATGTCTTTTCATATGAAGGGACAGGTGGTCGGACCGGGAAAACGAGCGCTGACACAACTGGCACTTAAATGGTTTCTGACCGGTGTGTTTGCGAAAGTGTCGGGTGAGCTCATCGGATCGGGCGAACTTCCAGGTGCAGCCCTCCCACGTACATGTGTAGGGCTTCTCTCCTGAATTGAATAAACAAAAATATGATTCATTTATATTATATTAATCTCAAAGTCATTCAAACAGAATTTAAAAATCAATTTAGAATTAAATGTGTTTTTCACAATTGTAGAGATAAGCTAGGTCAATATATTACTTATATCAATCACAAGCATTCCGTCAAATTTTTCTAAAAGCGGTTAAAAATATATCGTGTAATTTATTGGTATTAACAAGGTTCTTCTATAAAGTTGAGAATCAACATTCTCTATTGCTTTTGTTGACAAACAAAATACCCATTAATATTCATTTAATATTTTTGTATATTATATATAACTTTTAAAATTTTTATAAACATATCCATCATAGCCTTCAAATAAATAGGTTGTATGGAGGGGTCACCACACGAGAAAACCATAGAGAAGGCCGTATGGTGGGGACAAATCACAAAAGCCGCCATTTTTGAAAAATATTCCCCTAGATTTTGGTCTGAGAATGAGTCATTATCTCTCTATAATCTATAACCCCCTAAGGTCACAGACCTTGCACATATCTGCTTAAAATAAAGAACAAAATGGCCTGATTTTGAGTCGCCATTTGCAGAAATGTCTTAATTTTATCCGCTATTACTGAAAATTCCAACATTTTTAACAAAATTCCCTAAATTTTCCCAAATATTTGCCGATTCGCTTCGATCGCAGGTTTGCCGTCCAGGGGAACCCAAATCTCAAAATTTTCCGACTAGGGGGGAGGGCCAAGTACGTTGAATGTTGAACATGCTCTGTTAAAACATGTAATCCTTGGGACAGAATTTGGACGGAATGCCTGTGCCTGCTATATATCATGGTTAGATAAAATTCAAATGTAAAATTAAGTTCAAAAGTTAAATGTAAGGTAAGTTTTCAAAGAACAAAATCGAATGACTTTTACTATAAAATTAAATTAGATTTAATGTAAACGCGTTTTCTCTTAACGATAAGAATCCGTTTTTTTCCGAAAGAAATGTTTTAATGAGGGGTCACCATAGGAGGTATAACATGTATACCCCCTGAGGTTGAAAATTTGCTAAAATATCCCCCCCTGAGGTCTGAAAAAAATATATAAGAAAAAACACAGGAAAACGAATCCCTCCACAAAAATAAAAGCGGCATGGCCATTTTCCCCCGATTTTCGACCATTCTCGGTAATTAAACTGTATTTGAAGTAATTTAAACTAAATTAAGCGTAATTTAACTGGATTTAGGCCGGAATAAAAGATAAAATGGCAACTTCCGTCGGTATTTCCAGTCGCCATCTTGGGAAAAGCCACTTAAGGTTTGAGAACACCCGCCATTTTACCCTACCCTTAGGTCTCGGACCTTGACGACCCCTGGTTTTAATGTTTTATTGAAAGTCAAGAAAAACTATTAAATAGTTTTGTTTAGTCAGAAATGGACTCATTTTGAATGTAAAACTTAAACATCATTTACAATAAATTAGACAAAACATCAAATCTTCTCTCAGAGAAACTTATTTTATTTGACAGTTAAAAGTCGAAAAACAAGTGAAGAAATGTCTTTTGAAAGGAATTCTCTCAGAGGTGGTCGTCATCTAAGAGACTGTCCGCACCATAGCATCACTCATGAGAACCAAAGATATACTTAAGAGATTAAAATATTTAAAAGCGATCCTAAGATTATGTCGAATGTATTTTTGAAATATCAGGTAAGCATTGAATTAGGAAAAAAAACGGTCAGAACTAAAACCAAACATAAATTTTTAGTTTTAAAAAATGCAAAATCGATATAAAATTCATTTAAAAGTAAAAAATATTTGAACTGATTTTGGAAATCGTATTTATTTCCAAATAAATAACTGCTTTATGTACAGAAAAATGAATATTTCATCAAAAGAAATACTATTGAAATGAATTAAACTTTCAACGATTTCACTGAAGATTTGCTAAAATATAAATTAAAGCCATTAAATGAAGCGAAAGAATGATAAAAACAAATGAAAATTATTCGAAATTTTGATAAAAATGAAATAAAAAAGTTTATAAATAATTTATAAAAAATCAAAAAATAGAGAGCGAATGAGTAATGAAAATCAAACGAATACTTTAAAACTGATATCAACTGTTAGAGCGCTGTAAGAGATCTATGAATTTGAAACATTTAATGAGAGTTTTAGAGCACTTATGAGGAGTCACTTGAAATGCAGTCATTCGATAATAAATTGTTTGCTTTAAAATTTGGTAAAAAACCAATTTTTCTGACTATAAATAAAACTGTAATTAATTTTATACAACTATTAGTATATAAATTGTATATAAATAGATCTCAATAAAAGTCTTTAAAAGTTGTGATAAAAATTTTCTCATTTCATGTGAGATATGTTTTTGCATTCATTAGATTTGGTTCGACTTTTCTTTCAAAACAGTTAATCAAATCGCAAAAAGAAATCCCAAATACGTTTTTAAATCAAATATATGACTGAAAAAGAGCTAAACTAAAAATAAATAGAAAACTTCAACATAAAAAGCAAATTATCAGAGACTTTGATGGCGTTTGGAAAAATAAAATCAAATAAAACACTTTTTTCAAAAGAATTAGTTTTTAAATTTCAAAGTTCAGATAAATAAAAGATAAGACAAAATCTAATTCAATGACTATTTTCAAGGAATAGTTTGGGAATTATTCTAATAATAGAAATGAGAATCTATTGAATAATTCATTTAATCAGAAGTAATCACAAGAAAAAAGTCTAAACTGATTACAAGTCCCGGAAAATCATTGATTGAAGAAAAAAATAACTCTGAAGCAGGGATGGCCAATTGAACAATCTTAGGGGGAGGTATAGGGTAGAGTGTTTTTTGAAAGTCTAGGGGGTCCAAGGATAGGGTAATTTCTGGGAGCCAAAACAGACCGGAAACAATCATTTTCTTCTAAACTAAGCTTATTTAGGCCATAGTTAGGCTATTTAGTTGCAATTTTTGAACGCCATATGTAAAAATACCTAAACTTTGGTCGACTTTACAAAAAATTTCTTAAATGTTTCCAAAAAATTGCCGATTCGCTTCGCTTGCCGGCAATGGGGGAGGGTTACGAAAATATCACTTGGCTATCCCCGCTCTAAAGGAAACACTCACATAAAGAACTTATGACCAGTTTTTCAATTGAGAAGTCAATCCAAATATGAATTAAATGAATGACAGAATAAAATTGAGAGAAAATAATTAAATCTATTTTTATGGTTAATTGCAATAATCTTTGAAATCAATTTCAAGTCCGAGTCTTGAGTTTCAAAATGTAAATAAATGGTGAATTAAATTAATTGATGAAATTAGGAAACGAGTGCATGGTCTTCACCAGGGATGTGTAAGGGGGAATTTCCTGAAATATCCCACCTAGGTCCGAGATTTGGTTAATTATCACTAGGTTTGGAAAAATTGTTCCATAAAAACGCAGAGAAACTGACCACTCTCGAAATTTGTAACTTTTCAGTAAGGGCGGCCAAAACATCCGCCATTTTGTTCTTTATTTCTATAAATTTTACTTTAAAAAAATAAATAATAGCTTTATTGTAGCTTAATTAAGCTATTTAATGCTTAAAACTGCATAAAATAAGCGTATTTAAAAAGAAAATGGGGGAAAATGAGTTTCCTTCGCCACTTTTAAAATAATCTCTTCAAATATCCCCCAGATTTTTTTTTAATTTAAAAAAATGAGTCACTATACCTTTTATAACGCCCTAGGCTCACTGACCTTGCACATCCCTGGTCTTCATTCACTCTTTAGGAGAGGAATTCAAATGCTGTTCACAACTCCGAATTGAATTGACTTACATTTTTAAGTCTTAAAGAAAGACTAAACAAGTAAAGTTGAAAGTTATTCAAACAAAACCACTTTTAGAGCTATTTTCTTCACTGCCGTCTCATTAATCACTCATTTGATAATTGTCTTAATGAATAAAACAAAAAAATTGCTTATTTTAGTTGTTAGCCATTGTGTTGTTCGCAAAACTGCTTATTTGATTTTTAAAATATTCGAAAATCAAGCAAAAAACCGTTTAAAATATTATAAATTTATAATTAGGAATAATTGAATTTAAGGTATAATAATGTTATTATTTGAATATTGCCAGAGTCACTTTGTGGGGATATTTTAATTTGTAAATACTTCTCATAGCCCTGATATAAATTTTATTCGAATTAAACTTGAATTTAATTAAGCGATCAATTAAGGAGTCATTAGACTAGATATCAATAGTAATAATAATAATAATAATAATGTTATAATTTTGTTGCTTAATTGCAAATAACTTAATAGTGATGTCAGAGAAAATGAATAAACAATTTGATTAAAAAAGTCATCAGCACTGATAAGTCAGACATTTGGATACTATTATATGAACCATCATTTTAATCGCTTTCATAATTATCCCAAAATTACGATCAAAACAGATATGAGCAGGGCAAAAATTAAAAAGAAGTAATTTAAATTACATAACAATGTAATAATTATTGCGATAAATGATTTCGAAGAAAACAATGTAAACCTATTAAGAGATTTTAAAAGACAATGAAATTATGCGTTCAATTCTGGTCTGGGTTTCAAACGCAAAAAATTCGTGTATTTTCTCCAACACTGAGAAAAAGAAATTATTGTAATAATAATAGTTTAACATTAAAACAATCACTTCGAGAGGAAGGGAGGAGAGACATAGTGGACAGACTTAGAGAGGAGAACCATAGGTTTTCTCATGTAAAGACAAGGAGAGAACACACCCATCGGTATATTACATATCATTTGAATAATGATTAATCCTTTGTTATCGTGTTGTCGATGATATGCGAGCCTTTGAATTAAGACAAAAAAATTAAATTATGATTACTGCAAATGTGTGCCAGACTTCCGCTTATATCTCATTTTATTTGCTTTTTTCTAACACCTTTCGCAACCCCTTCTTATTAGCCATTATTATCGTTAACGCGGGTATAACCAGTATCTAGCAAGATAACCAAGTAAAATTATTCTGGCCTTTCAGGATAAGATTGAGAACTTATTTTAAAACTATTTATAAGACAAAAAGTTATTGAAACTCCTAGACATCAGGGAGTCAGGAAAGGGTTTATCAATTATACGTTTTTTGGCTTAAACCCAGTTTTTTGGGCTAGATAACCCGAAAATTTGTCAAATTAAAGTTCGTATTCGTCAATCAGATGGAACCCCCCTTGGGTAAGCTTGTTATATTGGAAAATTCACATTAAAATAAAGTAATGCAATTTAAAGATAAAAAATAATGATCTGGGACTGGAGAAACACCAGGAGAAATGCTTCCTAAATGCATATCAGAGATTGAAACTTATCTAAAAAGCGTTTTAGAGATCACACCTTCAAAAAGTAATTCAAACGCTTTTGAAAACTGATTTACTGTTTAGCATAAAGTGATTATTTTCTAAGTTTTTTTTATTGAAAGCTCTGTCAACACATCCGAAGAAAATGATCTATTCTTTCAACAAAAACAAAAATAAAGAAAACAATTCTATTCTAAAAATATTCATAAAAATCTAATATTCATTTCCAAAAGCCATTTATGTGTTCACAAGTTTTTTGTTGGGCATAACTTAATTGAAACGTCCAAACTATGAGGCGTTCCCAATTCATAACCAGTGGAATATTACTTTTATAAGTGATATGAGCAAGGTGCTCCAAATCCAGATCATTTAGAATTGACACATGAGTTAACAGTTCATCTGAACTAAATATTCAGCATTTAATATATTTAGAGCTGATTACCTTGCCAACACCTAATTTAATCGAAAAAATAGATTTAATTAGAAAAATATAAACCGAAATAACAATAATATAATTTCGAAGGCATTCTCAGTGAAGGATAGAAATTGATTGCTATGGAAGTGGAGGTGTGTTCGCGATCTGAGTGAACAACCATTTGATTAAAGGTTAAGAACAAGTCCTCAAAAATTGATGTCAAGAGAGAGAAAAGAAGGAAAAACAAGAGATAAAGGATTGTTCACCAAAACAGACAAAAGGATTAAATTAGTTGAGAGAATCCCACAATAAATCGCTTTAATAACAGAATATTCACTATTTTAAAGATGTACTACAAAGTTAAAGTTCATACAACTTGTATCATGATTCATTATAATGTTTTAATTGAGAAGTAGCAAGATTGAAATGCTTACAACACTACAGTTTATTATCTTATCATATATTTGATAATTGTTCCGAAAGTTTGATTAGAAAGTGACCAAAATTTACATTCTCTTATTCTTTGAACTTCTTGAACTACAATAAAAGATATTCAATGTTGACTTTATGCAAATTTAGTTCTACAAGTTCATTGTATATCTGAAACATTTTCTGAGCCTTTATTGGAGAACCATAATATCGAGCAGTTTTTCTAAGGACCAAACTCTAATTCTTAAATATAATTTGTAATCATCGGAGAAAATATCACAAAATAAAAGTAAAATTAAAATATTTATTAAATAAATAAATAAAAAAGAAAAATAAACAATTTTTTTAAAACAAAAAGAATTAATGTAATAAAAGTTAATGTAATGTTTTGGGCAATATTTTACTAATCACTGTTAAAAATGTTTTTAGAGTTTTTTCAAAAGTGTCAGTGAAACTGCAAAAGACATTATATTTTAGATTGAATTGAATTTTATTGAAATCAAGACTCACTCCAAAGAAGTCCAAAACTGACGACAACTGCGATGATAGCCGTAGTTATGACACAGAATATTAAGAAGTGATTCGTTTCCAAATCGATGCGCTTCTCATTTACGGACCCATTAGATTGAGATAATATTTTGGATCGAATCCATGGCATATGCAGTGAAAGGCGAACATTATAATTTTCAGGCCCACACCAATCGGAACCATTAAGAAAAGCAACAATTGCGAGTTGTATGGCCTGACAGCCATAGTATTGATGATAAGCCGATCCCGAGTCTCCGTGACAGGAAACAGCATTCTGTAGAGGATCCGTTTCAATACGTTTCGAACAAATCACTGAAGAGACGTTAGATTTTCCCGCAAATGTACAAAATTCTGAGCCATACATAAAGGTTCGGCCTTTCTTAAGTCTTTGTGGCACAGTATTTGGCATCTCCTGTCCCAAACCAATGGACTCAAGAGTCTCATTATTTTTGTTCACAATTCCGGACTTCGGTAAACAAATGCTATTAATTGCGTAATGGCTTCCATTGAAAACCGGAACTATTCTATTTTTGACTTTGATAAGTGCCAGGTCAAATGGAACTCCTTTAGGGTTCTCTTCTTCTAATCTCCGGTTTAGTTCTATCGCTTCCGCATAACTTTTTTCAAAATGTTCTTTGGAATAGAGTTTGTCGTGAATTTCTAAATCCTTCAACTCTTGTAATATCTGTATATACTTTGAAGACATTTCAGTAAATTCAAGGGAAGACCCATATTTTGGATGAATGACCACTCTTTGGACATCAATTTTTCTTCCGCCAAATCTGGCGATAGAACCGATTGAGGCCACAATTGACTGATTCTTTTTATAACTTGATCAAAGTTTTTAAAAAATATTTAAATTATACTTTGCTTACTGCGTAACACAATGGGTTGCAGTGAGAATCCACCACTCGTTGACAATAGCTCCTCCACAAGAGGTTGTCACCCAGGCTAGTTTTCCATCTTCTTCTTTAGTATGAGTGTTATAAAGCGCTACAAACCAGGGGTACTCTCCTGTGTTGGCGTATTGTCCTCCATATATTCTCGACCACACAACCGGGTCTTTGAACGTTGACTTCGGATCACAGTTTCTGACACTTATTCCGCACTCTTTCCACGAAATGGCAGGCAATTTGTCATCGATTTGTCGGTGATATTCGTCCCACGGAATGCCATTTGTTGTGAATAACAGACAAAACAGAAGAGAGAAATGCATTTTAAATATGAAATCAATTTCTAAATAAAATGTTTGAAAGCGATTGAAATCAAATGAATTCGAATTATTTGAATAAAAATGAGTGAATTCGCGCTTATTTTGCAATAATTAAGATTTTATTGAATAACTCATTTGATTACATAAGTGTTGGAATACAAGTCATTGCATTTAACTATTAAGTGAATACAGAGAATAAAAAACTTTAATTAATGATAAAAATTATATTTAATGTTACAAAGAATTATTAAAATATAGATCAGAATATTATAAAAAAGTTTTATATTCAGACAATCACTTTCTTTATACAAATTCATTAATAGTAGAGAAAGAAAGCGATTGAATGACTTTTAATGAAAACTTTTATTCGAATTCCGGCTCAAAGACTGAAACAGTTTTGTCGTCCGAACGAGTGGTCGACACAGTGGTCAACAAATCGGGTTCGGCTAACGTTGACACAGAAGTCGGTTCAGTAACTTCGGGCTCAGCCAAAGTTGCCCACGACATTTCTGGGACATCCCAATTCCCTCCGCAAAATTCTTTAAATCCAAATACGCACCAAATGTTGTGTCCGTCCAGTGTTTCTGACGAGTAATTAAAATTTTATAAGAATTTATACGTCTATGAGTGTATCAGAATTGTATCGAAAAATAAGTCTTACTTTCAAACGAATTTGAAGCAAACATCAGAACAAAGCCTGACATCAGAACTAACTTCAGATAATTGGAGGCAAACATCGCGAATAATAAAACTGTTAGTGATTTCACTTTGAAAGAGTGATTCAAATGAAATGGAAATTAGTTCTGAAATCAGTTCTGATTTATACTAATTTGAGTTATGCTTTGAGACAATTGTTTTGATTGATTCAAACACTAATTGATTTCAATTCCTTTTTTGATTGCAATTAAATGACTAATTCATTGATTCCGATGTCATTCAATCTCAGAATTAGAGTTAAAATATCGAAAGAATTTTGAGTCATTCGACAGTAA
>JAQIWP010000692.1:0-21333 GCA_034695525.1 Euzetes globulus | reverse complement strand
TGAATGAACATAAATAGCGTCAATATTTTCCACGCTTATATTTAACTCGTAATATTTGAAAAAGTTAAATACCTCATTCAAGTTGGGTTTCTGGGGGTTTATAAATACACACAATTAGTGGACGTAATGTCTGAGTGGAAGCCATAGTTTGACTTTTTGTCTGCGAATCGATTTCGGCATTTCTTTAAGCGTTTGGTTAATTCACTGAAAATCATATCCATGTAAACATTTCGCTTAAATTGTCTTTCAGTCAATAGGTTTTGTTTTTTTTTGTGAACCAAAGATGACATCAAACGGTCAGGAAATCGAGTTACCCAGGTTAGTCACTGTTTATATAATATACTTGTTATCTGAATCCAAAATTTGAAACTCATTTGAACTGTTCATCAATGACCAGATCGATGAAGAATTTGTTTACTTTACTTTCGGGATCTCTTAACTTGAAATCACATCAATTCATTGCCACCGAATTGGAGAGGAATACAAATCAGTTAACAGATGGTCTACTTTACTATAAAAGCCATAATTCGACCAAAGATTCTTTGACAGAACTGAAGAAAAGCAAATCAATTGAGTCTTTTTCTGTGGAAGTATTGGCCAAAACCAGTGTTTTTCTCAATTTAAGTTCAGATCAATGCAAAGATCTGTTCCACTCATACCTTATGTACGAATTCAAAGGGACACCAGAATCGGCCAAAACTCTGGTCACAAATGATATTCGAGTGAAACAACTGTTGCATGAATTAAATCAATATTATTATAGCGAAAGACTCTTCAGTTTGTTTTGTATGAAACAAATCTTAAGCCATTGGAAGCAGTGTTCAGACCACGTCTACAAACAGATATTCCATTCATTCCTCGAACGCATTAATGGCGACAAGTTATTACCGAAACTTGTGGACCAATTGGTGACATTGAATAACAATCCGGTGCCCTCAAGACTAACAAACGGTCCCTATTTCACCGAAACACTCACCAAAGATTGGACTAATAACAATCTGAAAGAGCAGACAGAAGTGTTGGAACTGTTACTTCTCTATTTGAAAGAATTCGAGACATCGATTGATAAGATTATTGAACTCTTGAATCTGTTCCGAAGCAATGGTTTTGGTCTGAAGTTCACACAATTCAATAGAGTTGATTGTGATTTTATAAACGAACAAGTCTTCAAATTCATTGGATTTCTTCAGTCAATGATAATTGTAGAGAGTCTGGGCCTGAAGTGGTTGTATGAATGCCAACAACAGGACATCAAATGTCAACTCATTAAAAAAGAAAACGCCAAACAACTAAAAGAATTGGAGACAATTATACTGAATTTGAACGGTGGTGTTGTGGAACACTCCCCGATATTCATGTCGTGGCTGATTGTCAGAAGTTGGGAATTACCTGATTTCGATTCTAACGCCAGTCCTTCAATTATCTCGCAATTGGGTTCAAGCGCTTCCCAACTCAATGTCTTTAGTTATCTGGAAAAGTGCATACTTTTGCCTCAAACGGTGGCATTGAAAGGAACAGTGGTTTCAGATTTGATTTACCGGTCAATCAGTGATATGCTGTTCGTCACATTCAACGTCTACAACATCGAAATGTTAGGCATTTCTATGACTGCACTCAACCATTTGTGTAACCAATTATTTCAAAACGATTTCATCTCAAATGATTTGTTCAAAAACGGGTTAGACTGTGGTCTGGGCTTAATAATAAGCACAGCCCTCACCAATTTTCCTTACAAAGTGAACCCAGTGTTAAGTTTCTGTGAGTCTCTCTCCAAAACGGAAGACTGTAAGCAAATATTTGAGAAGTTGTCAATTCTGTCAAATTTGACCGCTTATACCGAACCGTTTGATAGTTCTTTGACCAATTATATGCCCACTGAAGAAGATTCCACTTATCTTCTAATAAGAGATAAAATTCTGTTCAGAGATATGGATCTTATAATCAAAAAAGGCACAAAAGGTTTGCTCAAAATTGTTAACAATAATCGAGTGATTGAGTGGACGGACATCAATATCGACGGCTGGAAATTAATTTATCACCGGTTTAAAGAACAACACGATTTGGTGAAAGGAGGGCAACTCCATTCTGTGCCCGAAATTGCATTAATAGAATTGAGTCAAATAACTGAGATTTGTTCAAATCTTATAAAACACAACTGTTATCAACATATCTCTGCCTTCTTTCGAACCATTTCTCTCTGTTTTGATACTTATGAACTGCTGTCAAGTCATGACCGTCCCTTTCGACTCTTCATGGCTTCAGTTCTGGAATTATCCGCTTCTGTAATACGTTTAAACATATCGGACGTGACATCCATTTGGAAAAGAATCACTGGGAAGCGGTTTATGCCTTACATGATTGGACTGACCTCTAATTTAAATGAAATAATGTCCGGAAACGATTCAAACACTTCTGTTTTGGGACACATTATTACATCTGAAGAATGCCTGAAAGGAACGTATGAGTTATGTATTTCTTTTCTTACGCTCATTGAAGCAGTTGTTCAGAAGCCAGATCTTAAAGAAAATAGTGATTTGATGGCTTCCATCATATTTATCATTCAAGAGGTATTTCCCGCCCATTTCTTCTGGAATTTCAAAGAACAGAATCAGTTTTACAAAATTGGAAGACTTTGTTTCGATATATTTTACGCTATTCTGTCTAAAACTAAGAACACTTCAAATAAGATGCTAATGGAACGGATAGTTGTCAATAGTTTAATGGAGGGAAAAGCCGCCCAAACTCTACTCAAAGTCATCAAATGCGGTGAAATGAATGTCCGGAATGTGATTATGAGCGCCGGTAACGACAACTCTCTGACAAATGACGACCAAATAATTATTGTTCGCCAGTCGTTGTCGACATTGAATCGATTACTTGTATTACACACACAGACAAACTCTAACGAACCGACGGGTGTTGTGGCCACAGCTTTGTTCTCGTCTCAGAGTAAACCAAATATGCTATTAATTGTATCACATTATGTGTTCCAACGATATGACACTTATTTGGCCACTTTGGCCGTTCAGTTGTTGACCGAATTGGCCAAACGCTTCCCGATGTCGATGTTGGCCTGTCTGGGCTCTGAGGCTGAAGCAATGCGCGAACATTTTCTCGTTCGTCTCGACGAAGTCACTGAAGATCTTAACCTCAAGATAGCGTTATTGCACTTTTTGTCGGCTTGTGCTGAACGACAACCCGGACTGATGGAGATGTTCCTAAATGTGGACAATCAGAACAATGACAGCACTACCGGCTGTTTGCAAACAGTCTTAGAAATTCTGGAAGAAAAACGAGATGCAAAATATTTCTGTCCCTTTGAACTGCATTTGGCTTCACTCAAATTCTTATATACCTTTTGGGTCGGACCCCACCTATTGGCCATCGACTCTCTCAAGAAGACAAGCAATGTCTGGACACTTATATCTTTCCCACTTTTTGAAGACAACAATTTCGATGACATTCTTTGCGTTTATATCCTTCGAATTCTTGCGCGAGAAGTCTTTTATATAAAAACTTTGGAGAGGTCTGTCCGCCCGTCCCCTTATTTAAATGTTTTCAATTTTAAATTAAATTTGATTTGAATTTAGGGATAAATTTGATTCAGATTTGGAAAATAAGTTCAAAACAATGAGAGAAAGCGATCGACTGATAAAACTGTCGGAACATATTCGCGATATTTTGGTCTCAGAAAACACTGTTTCTGAAGACTCTCGACTTCTTCTGAGCGCATGGAAAGACTTTATTGTTTCGATTATCAAAGTAGGTTTTTCTCTAATTTTTTTTCTGCCTTTAAATAATCTGATAAATAATTTGATAATTGATTGACAGTTCGATCCCTTCGATATCACAAACGATATGAAAATCAAATTAACTAATGATATAATCGATTGTCTATTGAGTCAACTGAAGAGCAGCCAAATCAACAACAAAGTGATTACAATTCTCTCTGATATTCTTCTAATGATTTTAGTTAAATGGAAGGACACTTGTATTGACTCCGAAGATGAATGGAATACAAAGTTCCTAACATTGCTTAAAAATGCTGAAAATATGAAAGATGTGCTTCCATTCAGTGTTTTGCACTCAATCGAGACATCAATCATCCAATACTTGCAGTTATCGACAAAAGACTTTAATTCCTGCGATTGGATGGCCTTTACGTGTCAACTATTAAATCAAAGTTTACGTATAGTTGAAAAACAGATCAAAAGTTCCCAAAAAAGTTTGGAAATTGACTTCAAACTATCGGTTACTTCAATCTCTTTATTACAAACTCTGGTCACTCGGAATAGTTGTCGGGTTTCAATTTGGATACCAGTCTTGAGGGCAAATTTCATAATAGAATCGGTGACTAATCTTCTCAACTATTTAAATGAGAAGCTAACGGGACTCGAGTTATCCGTTCATATAATGTCACTTCTGGTCGAGTTGTCATCACTGGAAGCCTCCGCAGAAACTCTTTTCCTCATTGGTTTTGTAGACAATTTGTGTATTTCTTTGCAAAACACATATACGACGAGTTCTGTGTCTGTTCTCAAAAGCCAATTCAGTTCATTACTCAATTGGAATCATGTCTTTCATCTATCGATACGATTGATCGTCAATTTGATCCAACATTTGAGACATCATTTTGTGGACACTGCCATCACTTTTGTTGCCATTCATTTGGATCATATGACAGACATTTTGATGAAACTGCGAACGAGCCCTAAAAATGATGAAATATCTGAATCAATACTTATCGTCACTTTGTGCCATTCCCTCTCACGTTATCACCAAATCTGGAGAACAAGTCATTCACTTTCATTTCAACGAATCCAAGACGAGATTCTAAAGACATTTAATTCAATGATAGCGTTTCTGATTAGACCCAATTACTTGAGTTATGTTATGGAAAACCCGGACCCGTCTAAAGCTGTCATTCCTATGGAAATTACTCCCAAAAAGATTTCTCCGACCGTTGCATTCGAGACCAAAAGTCTCCGACAATCGATTTCATGGGAACCGGATTTAAACATTCATTCCATAGAGTCATCGATTTTAGACTCACTCTTCACATTTCAGGCCTTTTCCATCGCTTTCCTTCAGAATGTTTCACCCAATGTCTTGCAATTAATGGAAAGACAGGGTTTGGGCAACGATTGGAATATAATTATAAACACGAGTTTTTCATCGCCTGATGTCGACCCCAATCTGAACCTTACTTTCGGTTCACTTATTAATTGCATTCATATGTGTATTAAAAGCCTTAATCGAGTAATTCATTCAATTATTATTTAAAGCAATTTATTTTCATTTATTTCAATCAATGTTTTTAATTAGAGGGAAAAGTTCTCGGAATCGGACAATTCAAGAGCTGGTCCACAGATCTCATCGCTTTTGATCTTTATATTTGAAACCAGTCTGTCATTTATGGTGTCTCAGGCAATGGTCGCTCAAATGTCGGCCGCCGTCTCCGATGTCGACAAACAGATAATTGTTCGCGAAATTAAGTCGGAACTCGTGAGTCACTACTCTTGTTATAAGTCTTAAGCTATTTATTTATTGATTTGATTGAAAAAGCAGAGCACTATTGTGGCGAATGTGAGTCCCCGTCAGTCTAAGCGGTTGTCTCAATCATCGTCGACACCGAGGAGTCCGTCCACCACTTCTTCTCTAATCGAACGATCTTTTGTTAAATTTTTACTTCAATTTGTCGATAAAATATCCCAATAACTAAGGTTTCGATACATTTAATAAAAAATACTTCACTCAAAAGTCAACCTTTAATTGATTCACTTTCTCCACAAATATTCAACTTTTTTTAATTATTTTAATAAAAACTATAATTTCCGGTCATTAATGGACAGAATACATGTTTCAACTTGTTCAATTGCTATAAGTTTGCTTTTATTTTTTGCTCATTTATTGAATTTTATTTTATTTACAAGTTGTAAAAATCTTAACAATCAATAAATTATTGGAATTTATTTAACAACTGATTCGATTAAAAAAAATAACTCATTAAGTTTGTATTGGTTACAGTTTGAAATTGCAGAGGTTAACCTGATAATCTGATGTGTAGGTAAGGGTGTGAAGACCGTACAAACATTGATTACCCGGAAGTGTCCTTCAGTTCAAGGTTTTGTCCTTCAGTTCAAGGCTTTGTCCTTCAGTTCAAGGATCAACTTTTAGCCACATTTCCTTTGAGTGCCAAGACCTTGACTCAAGGTTACTTCCTTGAATTCAAGGACATTTCCGGGTTAGCCAATGTCACCTAGGAGATAAGAAATGACTTTTACTTACGTGTATTAATGATGTAATTTAAAAAATATGGGAATTTCCCCTTTTATTAGCTATTACTCAATAATATTGATTCTTATATTATCTCAGTTTTTATTGAAATTTCTTAACTTTTTTCAAGTTTTTATAAATCAAATATTCATTACAGAAATGAATCAATTTATTAAAGAATTGAGAAAATGAAATCAGTTTTTGAAGATCACGTCTCCAACAAAATAATGGCAATTGTTGTAAACACTGTTGAATTTCCTTTGTTGGCATAACAATTAGATGTCCACGGTAACTTCTTTCTAAACGTTGCCATCATTTGACTGGTACATTTGAACTTCTTGTTCACCTCATGCACAGACACTTTGGTATTTTATAAAATTTATATTGGAATAGATTTAGAGTAGACCTGATTCTCACCAAACATATTCATATTGGGCTCTAATTTAAGTCTAAAAAAATCTAATAAAAATCAATATTAAAATAAATGAGAATTAGAGAAATGTTAAACAATTTTGGCGTCAAATGAGATTAAAGTTATGCAGAATTCACGTAAAGCTTAAAAATAAATATAATTCGGTTTAAATGAATTTGACAATTGATTAAAAAAGATGTAATTAATGAGTGGATGAGTGTCTAATTCAATCCTCAGTGAAGAAAGGATGAGTGAGAGCTTTGGATGCGGACCACCGAAACTTCGGGTTCGGATCTAGAATTTTGTCTAATAAGTCATAGGCAGAGTCAGGGGCTCTGAACTTTGGATTGTTTCGCAATCGTTCGCAGACTTCTCGCAAATTCATTGGCGAATAATTAGTTGAAATGATTAAACTTTTGTTTAAATCTTTAGCCGCTTTTTGAACTCTCTTTGAGCCCAAAACTGTTATTATTTCTGCCATCGAAGTCATGTCATCGGTGTTCCTGAAGAATGGATATCTGCCGCTCAGGAGTGACGCAAATATGACTCCTGCGCTCCAGATATCAATCAAAGTTGTCTGTAATAAATATTTTAAGAGGACTTCTGGCGCTCTAAAACCTGGAGTTCCAGCTCTTGGAGCTATCAGTTCCGGTTTAGATTTGCAAACATTGCAGACTTGATTGGCTTTAAGACATTCACACTTCAAATCTGTTGTCGTTTTACTAATAGTTGTCTTCGCTTTTTTCTGAACTGATTTATAGCGAGATTTTGGGGTTTCGTTCACTTCTTTGGGAATCATATTATCGTTTGTCTCAACATTTAAATCGTTGTTCAGATTTTTCATAAGTGATTTTGGAGGCGTTTCCGGAATTAAAGAGAGGCCGCATTTGACGGGAGTCGTCATACTTTCTGTGGTGACCGGAGGACGACTGGTCGGAGATTTGAAAACAGTTGGGGTTATGGGAGAGTTGAAAACACTGCACTCCACTGACTGCTCGACAGTCGACTGACTCATTACTTCCGGCGAAATCTCGAGTCGCGCCCTTTTTGGAGCAACTCTTGTCCTTTCAGTGATTTTAGCCTCATTTCGGGATCTTTTTCTTATTTGCCATTTGTTGTCCATTTTAACCAAAGAGTTGTTGGCATAAGTCGTGCAATCGATTAGAGCTATGCGTTTGTTTGATTTGTTTATTGTTTCAACTTTTTCGGGAACTTTAAACTTATTGTCGATTTTCTCTTTGTTTGAATACATTCTTCTGAAGGAACTGTTGGTATGGGTTCTGATCAACAGTTCCCTTTCGTTTTGAGCCAAACCGAAGTCAACTAAAGCATATTTTCGGGTCTTTCGGTCGTACAAAAAGTTGGCCGGTTTTATGTCTCTATGGATGACATCAAACGAATGGACTCTTTCCAGGGCTATCAACAGGTTCTTCATGTAGTGCTTCACTTCTTCGACAGTTAACTGGTTGACATAATCGGTGAACTTGAGGTGCGGGAAAATAGGCATAACTACGACGGTGTGACCCTTTGAATAGAAACAAGTGTTGACTGCAATCACATTCTTAGTTCCGCCCAAATCTCTTAAATATCGGATTTCGGCTGCGATTCTGGACGGCCTTATCGTTGGAATGACATATTTGAGGGCATATTCTTTGCTCGAGTTATGTAAATGTTTGGCTCTAAAGACCTTAGAGAAGGTCCCTTCGCCTAACTTCCCGCACACCACAAAATGGCGACTGATCTCTGGGATAGTCGACAGCATTAGCTTCACGTCGTTATCATTGGTGTCTTCAACTGATTCGGGCATTCAATCAATTAATGATCAAAAGTATACAAAACTTTTCTTTTGTTTACCTTTTTTTGGATCTTCGATACGAAGTGAAGAGAAGTTAGTGTTGCCGTTGAGTACAAATCGGGAACAACTGTTGGTAGGAGTCATGGATTGGGTCTTCTTAATGGAGTGACCAGCGAGTGGTCTAACCCTCTGGTCGTTCTGTATTTGCCGGGAATTCATTTGACTGTTGGATGAGCTCTCATTTGGACCCGACTTTCGACTCATAATCCGATTCATTATTTTCAAGTTTTCGCGAGAATTCTCGCTCTCGAGAACTGATATCTCGATTGTAGTCATGTTTAGTAACTTGTAATCAATGAGATTTGATTCACACAATAAGTGAAACTAATTTACTTTTGAAGAGAAAGACAAGAATAGTTTGAGAGGCAAATCCTGTGGACCTAATGGGCGCCAAATCTACACTCAATTCGCGGCTAAACTTTTGAAACTATTTTTGAATCTAAAAAATAACGTTTCGAAACACCGAACAAATTGAGGCAATTTTTTTAACGGAATGAAAAATTAAATAAATTGATAAAATCATTGAATAATCGCTGAAAGATATATCAGTTTCGACTAATTTTAATTGAATTGCAAATTAAAATATGTTTTAAAAATTGAAAATAAATTTTGTATTGAATTTTAGATTTCAAAATGAATTTAGGATCAATACATAAACAACGACAGCACAAGAAGGGGTCGTTTTTATACTTTAAATGATAATTTGAGTGACTTTTACAAAATGGGATGAAATAAACAAAACGTTGTTTTTGAAGTTAATCTAATGTTTACATTCATTTCAGATTTTAGCTCTGATTTCAAATGACAACAATTTTTAGCATTTATTTAATTTAATATTAGTTTTAATGAAATTATTTTACTCTTCGTTTAGTAATGAGTTTATTTGACGACTCAAACGATGACTCACTCATTGAAATCCCAGTTTTTGTGCGAATTAAGTCTAAAATCAATTCCGACAAAGAAGTTGAAACTGATAACCGAATTGACGATAGTTTTGGATCACTTCCCGCCATAAGTCAACCGCCGATCATAACGACAGACAAATCCAACGAAACTCTGACTCTTGACTCGGACTCTGATGAAGAAAAACAAACGATGGCAGCAAATGATGTCTCCAACGATTCAATTGAAGTCTTATTCTGTTCGCCAACTCTTCAGAACGAAGAAAAGTCTAAAAACTTGGCCGAAGATAATCCTATCGATAGTAACGATGGAAACACATCTGTTATGTCATTTCGATCCATTGGAAGCACGGATTGGACACCAATTAAACCGAATTTCATTAATAGAACGCCTTTCGGCCAAAAGACTGTTCGGAACAGAACTCATAGTTCTGTCAAAAAGAGTATAAATATTTTAAATAACAAGAAATCAAAAGAACAAAAAGCTGTCGAAAAAGAGGACAGAATAAGAGGCCAGAATGAAAAGAGGGCGCAAAAAGAACAGCAAAAATTGAGAGAAAATGCTCACAAAGAAGTGCTAAGAAGTCGAGGAGTCAGAGATGCAAAGAAGTACTGCTTTGCAGTAATCGATCAAAACTTATATGATTTAATCAAACAATCATTTGATCCATTGTTTGCTGAAAATGAGTGTAATTTTCGCTTAACAGACAGTCCTTTATTGCCATTAAGTGTGACATGGATTAAGAAATGTCTTCATTTGGTTGAAGGACTTGACTCTCAAACTTGTGGACAGTCATCGCAGACAAGTATTGGCGACACAGAAGTACCACAAGATCATATTCTTGTGGTCATCGATACGAATGAGTTTATCGAAAGAGTCAACTCTTTTATTACGAAAAGTGGAGAAACTCTTTTCGATTTCGCCAAACAAGTGATTCAAAAATCAAATCTAAAAAACATAACTCTTTTAGTACTAAAATTGGAACAATATTTTAAGAAACAGAAAACTAAAGCACAGAATCAGTTTCGACAACGACTTAATGAATTAGATTCTAATTCTACACAAAATAGAAGACAAATCAGAAGAGAATCAATGCCTTCAGTGACGAGAGAAGACGTCGATTTGGCTCTAATTGATATGGAGGTCAAACTCATGTCATTTGACTCGGAATCTAAAATTTCTGTAATTAAAGCCAACGACTATTCGGAGGTCTCGACGTATATCTTTCGATACACCCGTTCTGTGGCCGAGTCTTTGACTCGAAATGAAAGAAAGAATCAAAATATCGGATGGTTTGCAGAAGCAGACAACAGGGGTACTGTCGATCCCATCGACTCCTCCTCTCATGAAAAGCTATGGAAACGCCAATTAATGCAATTCCCAAAAATCAGTTACGAAGTGGCGAATGCTATCGTATCTCAATATCCGACTCCCAGATCATTATTGAACGACTATTCTCGCCAATCAAACCCGGAGTTACTTCTGTCAGACATTCTTGTGACCAGACGTCAACCGAACGGGTCAAATACTGAGCGCAAAGTGGGTCCCCAATTGTCAACACGTATTCATTTGTTTATGACCTCAAGAGATTGCGACCAATTGCTGAGCAACTAATAAGTATTCTATGTTTACAACAATTTTATTATAAATGTTTTTAGACCTTTACATATATATATATATATTAAGTCAATAGAAATCTAAATTATATATTC
Organism: Euzetes globulus; assembly: GCA_034695525.1. Classification (NCBI taxonomy): domain Eukaryota; kingdom Metazoa; phylum Arthropoda; class Arachnida; order Sarcoptiformes; family Euzetidae; genus Euzetes; species Euzetes globulus. Next base: position 10,175 of record JAQIWP010000692.1, on the reverse strand, counting down.
TTTTAATATTTCTAATCAATCGATAGGTTTCAAAGAATTTCAGGTATTTTTAAAATCACTCTTAAGATAATTGATTGTTTCGATCGATTAAACCGGAAATTATATCACAAAAGACAAACCTAATGGCAAAGACTAACTCTAAGTGTCTTTTAAAATACATCAGATATACAGTAATATATCGGTAATAATGACTGAATAAATAGAATGCAAATCATATCCTATTGAAAGAAATAAATTAACCTTCTCCTCATTGACTGACATTAATACTCTGTTATTCTGACCTTTATTTAAATTAATTTAAGAGCTTTCATTGGCTTTACCCGTCTGAATATATCCAGATTTATGTGATCTATTAAGAACTAAATGGGCTAATCTTGTCGACTGTTTGGCCAACAATTTTAGACATTTTAATGCAAATATCAGTCAACGAGGAAAATGTTTAGTAAACCATTCAGTAAATAATTGAATCAAAATTTGGTTTTTATACACATTTTAACACATTTTGAATATTTGTTCGAAATGTTTAACCTATTATTCAAACGATTAATTCGTTAATGAGATAAAAAGTAATGAAAGAAAATGATTTCGAAATAAATCATTGGAAACGAGTTTTAAAATAATTAATAAAAAAACATTTCAACGGAATTATAGTTCAGAGAAATAATTACGAAACTATAAAATATCGAAAAATCAAATGTAAATCGAAATCACGTAATGTATCGAATGATTCAAATATAAATTAATCGATAAATTGGTACTAAAAGAGAGGACTCACTCATTGCCAATCGGTTTAGAAAACATGTGAGAATTGTGTCTAATCCGTGCATTCAATCGATGAATCCATTTGTTTGTCGTATTCGGTCAGAACTGTTTCGGCAACGGGTTGTGAGGAAGTGCTGGGAGTGCTGTCGAGAGAATCTCTTTTGCAAACACAAGATGTGCACAACTGATGGTTTGGAATCGTTTGGCTGACGGTATTCATCATTAGATTGGAGTTAACACCGCCTGAAATCTTTTGGCCAATTATTTTGATTGCAGAGAACTTTGCCCTCTGATAGGCCGATATCATATTGAAGCCCAAGAACCTAATCAAACGATAAGGTCAATCAAAGGACAACTGATGATATGTTGGAGATGAAGAATTACCTCAAACAGACATACTCTACAAGTATGGCACAGCCAACGCTAATGGTCTTCACATACATGTGTTCGAAAATCTTGATCACAAGACAGGTTCCGGCGGCGGCGCTGCACATAATCGATATGATCGCCGCTGTTTTGAACCAATGGGTGATTGTAAGCCCAGAGGGCAGCCATATGTGTCCCCTCTCCACTTCATACAATTCGTTGCATACTTTGCAGCGAACGTTCTCTGGATTGGTGTACGACTCCATCAGCCACTTCTTCAAGCAGTCGTGATGTACGGCTGACACGTCCCCTTTGCAGGCGCAGGGCTGGATTAGCGCCCCGCAGTCCTTCTTCTCAGAGTCATAGCAGATCCAACACTCAGGTATGGAACGGGTGGATACGTATTGTTCGGAACGCAATATTGACACAGAGTTAGAGGGCGAACAGACCAGTGCTTCCGCTTCTCTTATTTGTGTCATAGAAAACTCTCCGGAACTCTCTCTCCTAAGAATTCTTCGGGGATTCAAAATCCATAGCCTTTCGGGTCGAATGCAGTTCCAGAGAACACACGGAAACCAAAGGGCGACTCCCAGCTCCACCACTCGAAACATAATTTGGTGATAATTTCTGCTCAGAACCGGAACTCTATAGAGACAACACATTAGATATCAGGGTTTCGATGTCTCAAATGTCTTAATACTTGTCTTTCCAAAAACTGCCCAAAACTTCGGAAAACATGAAAAGTACTGTAATTAATAACAGCACCGCCTGTGATATCAGTCCCAAACGCGACTGTTGCAGTTGTGACAAGTCTTGAGGGGCTGACTCTTCCTGAATAAAGGCTCCCCTCACTTTGAAATAGACCTCCACTCCATAGATGAGGAAGAATATGACGACAATCAACATAAGGACCGCATATATACTGTTAAATATGCTTAAGAATAGACTCTACATATGAATAGAAAACAACATTAGTTGAATGGATGGGAGGTATGACCGCCACAAACCTTATCCGTATCACTAGGATTAGCGAATGTGAGTAATACCAGTTCTGCCATTAGAAGTGAATAGGTGACCACATTGAACAGAATAAAACCAGTGAATGATTTGCTCAAAAAGGAGGGCCGTTCCACACTAACGTCATGCAAATGGAATACCTGTCGAAATCATTTTCATTATATTTTATTAATTTCATTAAATCGATAATAGTTTATGAAATAATGGAAGTGAACTCACTTCGGCCCAAAAGCAGACGACTAAAGAGGAACCACTCAAAAGGACCGGATAGTAAGCACTCATCAAACTCTCGGCCCAAAGTAGGGTTGAATTTGTTGGCGATGAGAAATAGAATCCTCTGATGGCTGTCGCCAAACAAATGAAGAAATATAGAGCTTTTTGTGTCGTTATTCTGAGCGCTCTTATGAAAGATTTTGGTTTAAGTCGACTGAACTCCGAGTTTATGCACAAAATCTGAAGAATAAATCAATTGATAGACATATGAAAGTGGAATAAATATATTTACCAATTGGACGAACGAAACGGCGCATATCATATAGAAAACAGTGGAGAAGGCGATGTAATACCGGAGGTTTGGGTCATTGCAGGCGCCCCCACTATACTCGACCTGAAGTCAAATCAGATGATTAGTCTAATGAAAAGCTAATTAAAAATTGTTGACTGACTTCACAGAAGCAGGTCCCGTTGTAGCAGTCGCCGTGTCCCGAACAGTTCAGAGCGCAAGACGTATCATTGGAAAACATATTGGACAGCCCTAAGGCTCGAAATTGACTTCTTTGGTTATTAACATATAATTTATTTTCATCACAATTAACCATCGATACAATGGACAGCTGAGGACTCACTGATGAAGACATGTCTGCACTTACAGACGCATTGATCGCACAGATTAGCGACTTGGATAGCCACTGCCCTTGGATCTTCCAGTTTTCTTTCAATTATTAGTGTTTTCCCACAAATTTAGAAATTTTATTATTTTTCAGAATATTATCACTTATTTGAACGATTGTTTGGTTTCTTCCCTACAATTATATCAGTTTTGAACGAAATGACTCTTTTATGTTATCATCTATTGATTGGAAATAAGAAAATATATATGAATTACAAAAAAAAAATTCGATTTAAAAAATGATTATTGCATTAATTTGTGGCTTAAAATAATTGATCAAATGGTTTTGATTTCAATTTCACGCTTCAGTCAATCCACTCTTATCTGGGTTTGAATTTCGCATAAATAATATATTCAATCGATTGACTAAATCGACTTTTTATTCGAGGCTTAATAACAATACTAATCACTGGTTGGCATCAGAGCAAAGGTCTTTTAATATACTTGCAACTGAGATATTTTTAGGGAAAATCGAACATGTTTCTTATCGTTTCACTGTCGACACACAAAAACAATTTTAATCTCTGACTAAGCGATGAAAAATAAGTGACAAGATTATTACATTTCTCAGTTTGGCATTCGATTAGATAAGTGTTTCGTATTATTAGCCGAATAATGAATGAGAATGTAAATTGGTTATTTTAAAATGGCCAACTTAAAGTACTAATAACATTTATAATTGATCATTAATTTCAGTCTTAAGTGACACCAAAACCATTTTCTCGTATTTGTGTCAATCACTTCCTTAAACAGTTTGAAAAGAAAATTAAGGAAATTACAAGTAATTTAATCTAGCTCTTCTTGTTTTTTAAGTCTGAGGCAATCAGGCAAAGACTGACAAATTGATTTTTAACCAAGAGTATCTGATTACGAGTCAATTATAATTCATCATGAAACAATATAAATTTCAACTTGCTAATTAAATAATGAGATCCATTTCGAATAAATGAATAAAAGGTTATCCAGGACAAAAGAATAGAATAGAAATGGGAGACAATGGATTGAATGTGTCTTTGGCCTATTTCTGATTGACATGACCTAATCTGATCTGATCTCATCTATTCTGGTATTATTTACTCATCAAATAGACATTCGGACAAAGCCTTCAAAAATAGAGAATTCCCCTTAAAATGAGAGAAAATGAAATAATTCTGAAATAATAGGCAAACAAAAGACTGATTTAAATAAAATATTTGCTAAGAATTAATAAATGATTGAAATATTTAACAAACCATTAAACGAAATGATGGAAACAATCGAAAGGTTATGTTATCAAACAAATGAAGCACTTTTAACGTACATTTGAACTGCTGTTTGAGTTTAAATCAAAAATGTTTTGGTTTAATAATTAAATGAAATAAATACTAAACAAAAATTAATTGAATGATCGCTTAATTAATAATTTTTGACAAACAGTTGTGTTGTGTTTCACTGAAATTTAATTTATTTTTCCAAAACAAACAATAATGTCGTTCCTATAAAAACTTGAGGCTTCGCTTAAAATGGGGTCGATATTTGTGTTTCATAACAAGGTAAATCATTATAGTAAAATACATTTTTTAAAATTCCTTGGCATTTATCCAGAATATTCTACATATTCTATTAATTGTGCTAGTTAATAAACTGGTACTTTAGAGTGTTATTGAAATTTTTGTTAGTTAAGCAAGAATATTCTGGTAATACTTATTAATATGATTAGGGGTACACTCAACTTCTCTAAAGAGAATGTTGATAGTCTCAATTAATTAAAAAATAACATTCATCCACAATTATTGTAAGCCAGTATTTGAAACAATTACAATTACAAATTCGAGTTAAATTACATGAAAGTGATACATGCTTCAATTTGTTATGTTTTCAAAAATCAAATATGAATTGAGTTCTTGGTAACTAACCTAATAGAATCAACTTAGAATATTCGATCATGTTTCTAATAACTTGTAAGTGATAAGCTAAATTCAGAACAATTTTATATGTATATTTCCTAAAATTTCAGTTTTATTCCTTGTAAAATAGTACTAAACTTACAAACTAACTTCTTCTTCTAATTCTTTTAGAATTTATGAGAAAATGATGCTGATATTGTAGCAAGCAAATATGTAGCGTTCTACATTTTGTATAAAATCCTGGAATTGCGGGCCTTTTGAAATTGATGAAAATATTGCTCATTTAACTAAGAGAATTCAAGAGCATTTACTCAAATCCTACCTTATGGCAAAAACCCTGTTAAACATGAAATGACGAAGAATGCAAAAAAATCGCAATTGTATGGCATATCGTTTCAATAATAAACAAGGGCATCTCCACGTTAACATTACATTATTATTATTACATTATTGATAGAAATAGCACTCAAATAATGAATTAAATTGAGGTCAACATACAAAATATCACACAATTGTGAAGTCTTGACTAGTATGACCAGATTTAAACGCCTTGATCAAGGATATATTTAGTAGAAATCACGAAGCTTCATGCAAAAAAAACATTTTCAGACCCCAAATCAAGGAACGCCTTAGTTTTCCAGGAAAGAACAAACAAGGATTTGAATGTTAATTTGAAAATGTTGCCCAGGATCAGACTTCAAATCAAGGAGAACCCTGGAAAATCAAGTAGATCACTCAGATCAAGTCTTAGCAACCATTTGATTATATTTTCAGTTCAAATTGCAATTTACAAAAGAAAAGAATATTTTATTAAATTAAGTGTAAATATCAAAGTATAAGAGGTATCCCGAACACAATCCTGGATCAACTGAGATAACAATTGAATAAAATATGTAGTCAAATATGATTGCAATCATTATCCAAAAAATAAATGCATACTTTTCTACCATTTCTTATAATTCTTGTAACTAATGTTAAGACCAATTAATGTTGAATAAAAACCATTGATTCAAATAATCGGTAATTTGTTTTACAATTAAAAAAACCCTAAAAGAAACAAATGATTGAAACGAAAAACAGTGAATTCTTTTGCTTTTGCCGTATTTATGTCGTAATCGAAAGTGTTTTCCCCGAAAGTATATCAATTCTGTTGAGAAAATAGATTGGAATTACAATTATTTGTCATTAATGAGCCAAACCTGTCGTATACGACTCCGTCGACGCCCTCTGCCTTCAGTTCAGATATAAGTTCTGTTTTGTTGAGATCGTCGCCCCAACAGAACAGCACTAAGTTTTTGGATTTGACGAACTGAATGAGAGTCCTATCATTGATGATGTCCTCGGCGTGAGCGTTGATTCCTTCTAAGCCAATGCTGAGCGCAAAATACGCGGCCGTTTCTATTGAATCGTTTCGCGGATCTTTATATTTCTGCCACTTTTTAGTCAGACCTTGAGTTAGAAACAGCACCGGATATCGATTTTGCTTATATTTGAGCCTTTCGTCAAAAAATAATAAATTGTTTTAAATAATAAACACAAAGAGAGTGAATACAGGGCACAGATGTCGGGATGAAAGCATGAGAACATGATATTGCGGGCGCCCCCATACTCGAAAACAGTGGACACGATTATGTCGATGTATTCGTTCATATCAAACGACTTATCCGACTCCCACTGACCGCACTTTCAAATCAAATAAATGGTTTAGAAAAAAAAAACAATTGAATATCGAAAATGGTTACAATTTTCTGCTGTGGATATTTGATCTCAACATTGAGTCCACACTTGGAATCAACTGATTCTAAGACCTTGTGAAGACTAACGAACGGCATATTCTCTTCTTTGTCATCGTCTTCATTACCAAAATCATAAAATGGTTTATTGGCTGAAAAACAGAAAAGAGTTGCTTTTAAATCAAAAGGCATTAAAACATTTTATACCTTTGATTACAGGACTCAGCTTTTAATGAATAGAATAAGAAATTTGAGTAAAGCGTCAAAATCTTTATTTTATTCTAAACCTGTAAACTCTGCAGTTGTTTGAAAGTCAGATCTTTGATGGGCATTGTGTGAACTTCAGTGGAAGGTCGGCCTGAATTGGCCGCTCCTTTCTTCTGTTAATTTCAATTGTATGCTAAATAATGTCTAATTGAACAAAAAATGATGGAAACATACGGTTTTTATAATTATATTGACGTCGAAGTCGTGGTAGACTATAGGAACCTTGTCTTTAGAGAGCTGGACATCCAATTCAACCATATCGGCCCCCTTTTAAACCAAACAAACGGTTAACAAAATATTCCTTGTTGACACAAAGAGAGTGCTCATAAATCTGATTGTAAAACATTCTCGAATATCGTTCAAATAAATGTTGAATTAATTGGTTTACAGAAAAAAAGTATTCACTAATCGATCGAATCTTTTATTTGAATTTCCAAGAATATAACCTTGAATTTTGCTAAATTGGTTTGGGATCAGAAAAGGCAAATATATTTGATTGACTTAATTTTGTTAATAATAGCAATACGAGTATCTTTTGTTGGATAAGAATTGATGATAAAAATATTTTAAACCATCCTCTAATTTATCTGAACTTTTATTAACTCAATAAATCAAATATCTCGATAAAAATTGGGACAAATAACTGATTAAGGAGATTATTATTGAAAAGTGGTTGACAACAATTTGGGGATTGAAACAGGGCACATAGGATAAGACTAGGGGTCACCAATCAGAGGGCTACTTAGACGAAAAATTTTGAGATTTTGCCCAATTCCTACTGCCCCCTCTTAGAGGGTGACCCCTGGACAAGACAGAAAATACTTTACTGTATTTGTATATTAGCTTACGTGAAGACTCGCAAAATTGAAAGAAGCGATTGTGTTCTCGAGTATGTTCTCGATTCGGTCAGTCCTGCGGGCAATACCGGCTCCTCTGTGGCCAACATCATAGCCTTTGACACTTTTGAGCCAACTCTCCACTGAAATCATTTTATGGAATTCTTCAAAGCCTTTGATTGGACTCATTATTAAATATTCCACTGAATTATGAGAAAGAATTTTAAATCAGTGTTTGAGAGACAGAAGTAATAATACAATGGAGTTGTGCCACAATTTTGCCGTTTTCTCCGTTCAAAGGCATTGAAATGATTCCATTCGAGTCTTTCAAATGAGAGGCAAATAAATTGCAAAAACCGACGCGTTTTAATTCAAACCCCATTTCTTGAGAATACAATTCTATAATTAAAGCCTTTAAAGGCACAGAAATATGCAAATTGAGACAAAAGTGACAAAATCTTTACCATTTCTTACCGTATCCTCGATTTCGGTGACTTTTGTGCGAAAGAAAACATATTCTTTAGGGTCATAGAGCCGTCCATCAGATTCTTGAGGTTTGAATCGGCACTCATTATCATTCATTACCGATATTTCGATGATATTGGTTTGTTGGCAATCATTAGTCAATTCTTCGTCCGTCTGATCCAAGTCGTCGATCAATAGTTTAAAACGAATGTCTTTCGACTTAAGACTCTTAGATGTTATTTGAATCGAATTGAAAAACTTTAAATGGATTTCCACTTCATTTCTCTTATTGATGAACAGATCCGAATCCAGACATTTGTCGACTTTTTATCGGAAACAACAGAATTTGGTTCAATTAAATGACCAAATTATTGGTATATTCAACAGACACTTGACTTACTTTTGATTTTATTGATTATATCCTTTTCAGTGATGACATTGTTCTGCAAATCCATTGCGATTAAGAATCAATTGATTTGATCCAAAAATGAAATAAAGTTTTATGTCTGAATTTCTGACAATTTTAAACAAACCATAAATGTTTGCAATAAATGACTCAAAAATATAATAATTCCATTTATTTAACTAAATATTAGACTAAAAGGAAACCTAAGATTAGATAAAATCAAAGTTCAACCGAAATTGACGTTAAATCCATTCAATTGTCAAACAGACTAAAAGACAACACATTTCGTCACTGAATGGCATTGAAATAATATCTGATTTATTAGCGCCTCCTTTGACTGTTCATTGCAAATATGACCAAGATAGATTAACCATTATTTTATAATGCAGCTTTTTCATAGCCAAATAAGAATTGAGAATAGTATTGAAGTTATTGATATTAAAAAGTGTGACCTTGATTACATCAAACATTAGGATTGAAATATTATCGAGGGAATCATTAGACTATTAATTTAAAGGGACAATAATTGCCATTATTTATGTTGAGCTGCGTATCATTCAATTGCCTTTCATTCACTAATATATAACACATACATCAATAATGACAGTACTTGTCCCCTAAAAATGGTATCTAATGATTCCCTCGACAGTAATATGTATTACTTTATCAAAATATAACTGATAGCAAAATATACGAGGAAAATATAGCTGAATGAAACTTAAGTTTATGCTTAACTTTTGATTCCTTAGCCAAGGTATAAGTACGATATTTTTCAACAAACAAAATATTATTGTTTTTAGAACATATCCGTAAATAGTAGTATGAGCAGGACAACTCTGGTGATTTATGTTGTTTAATTTTTATTCTAACTAATCAGGTTAAGCAATTATAAACTTTTTGGTAGGAAACTCTAAATTATTATAAATAAACGACTGTAAGTTAAAACAAATATATAGTAATATAAGGAAAAGTATTCTCAGTTTCTTACTTTTCGAAAACATTTTCCGACAAATTATTACTTAATTTTATATTTTATTTCCTTTATTTTAAAACAATCCCTTTATTTTGTATTTCTTTAAACTTTTAGATAAATATTAATAGTTACCAGATTTTGAGGCAAACCAGTGATGGCAAAGGCACCCGACCTCATAGAATGGTGGTAAATTTTCCACTAAAATCATTGGGGTCTAGGGTAAGGTATATTTACCAAAATTTTGTCCATTTTTAGGGGATTGCCTAGATTGGTAGTGAAAAACATCATTTCAAATAAAATTGTATTAATGCTTGTCTTCAATAAATGAAATTATTAATTATTATAAGTTATAGAATTAAAGGAATGTATGTGTAAAACATTAAAGTCTAGCTCTAACATTAATTACACCCCTCCCCGCGAATACAAATGAAATAAAACCAAGAATAGATTGTATAACGTCTAATTTTTTTTTCACTAAAAATCTGGACGTTTATTAAAATATTGAAAATAAAAGCAAAACTTATCTTGCATTTGCACATCTAATCAGATCGGTTCTTCCGACGTTTCGGTTCTAC
>JAQIWP010000691.1:0-21338 GCA_034695525.1 Euzetes globulus | reverse complement strand
TCTCTCTCTCTCTCTCTCTCTCTCTCTCTCTCTCTCCTATTTGGATCATCTACTACATGAACAAAATTACTAATCAGGTGTAAGCTGACCTGTCTACTAGCAAGGCTAATTGTTATCGAGGAAATGTTTAATTGGCTAATAAATAGTAGCATTTTAGGCTATTGCCCCTCCACCATTTATTAATTGTAAATTCTTTAATATAATTTACAGCTCATCAGTATTTTACATATTTTGGTTGATATTCAGAAATTCAATATTGTATTTACACTAAAATCACAATTTAAATGAAAATGTCATTCATTTAAAATTAAAGTAATCTTCAATTAATTTAAAAAAAACTCGAATTTTTAAGAATAAACAGAATTTACATCCAATTAAATGTCGGTATAACTGAAAGAATGTTTCGAAAAGTTCAGATCATTTGGATTCAAGTAAAAGTACCCCGGATTGCATTGAGTGCCATTAAAATGTTCATCGTTAGCCTAATTGATAAGACCGAGTTCTTTCAAAAAGTGAGCCCACAAGTTTTGTAAAATAGATAATTTTTTATCGTATTTCCCGACTACTACTGGAATTTATTAATTTAGACTCGGATTTATAACCAGGAGCTTATCTGATTATCATTTTGAAGAAAGACCGAGTTCTTTCAAATCATGTTTTTTCCACTACTAATTGGACTGTAAGGCACTTCTGCTTATTCTTAATTTATTATGGCAATTTGAAGAGTAATCAATTTATTCCTGTTAACACTTGAAAGTATCTTTTTGCAGAAATAACTTAAAACTTGTTATTTATCTTAAAATTAATTAATCGGAATATGCTTTGAAAGAAGTGATAATATAATGCAAAGAATGAAAAACTTTATCCATTGATAGACATGAAAAACGAGAGTTGTTTGAAAACTGAAATAGACCTTGGTTCAAAGTTTAGTGCAAGTCTGTTACTATAAACAGATTTTGCAGAAAAAAATGACTCGAATGACGAAATTGGATATCAAAAAACGGAAAAAACTAATCAATGAGAACTGAATTAATTTTAATAATTATTAAAAGTTTTAATAAAAGATTGCAATGGAAATAAAGGGCACATTTGATGAGCATTTGGTCTTTTGGTAATAGATATCTATTACAAATAATCACTTATTTTACTGAAAAGTTCAAAAGGTTTTTGAATAGATATCAATATATTATTTCGTTAATTATGACAAAAATTATTATTCGACATTAAACAAGGATTTTTACAAATGCCTATAAAATAACAAATGGAAACAAATAATTGTATTTTTTTCGATATAAAAATGAAATACATATAAAAGTTTTAAGTGATTTTAAAAATCAGTTTAAAGGTTTCCTCCAATAGTTTCGAAGGATTTAAAGGGAAGCCACAAATCGATTCTAAACTATTGAAATGATTTGCTTTTAATTACTTGATTGAAGTACTCGACTATAATTATTGTTAAGATTCGGTCCAATATTTTTGAAATATCCGGTTTGCCGTAGAGGTATTAGTTTCTTGTTTCTTTATTAAATAAGACGGATTTTTGTTGTTATCATCTCTTCTGAATGGACTTCATCTGAAAATTGATTTGACCACATCGATGTAAGTCTGTCCCGGTTTTACTGCACATTCATAGTCGATGTGATGAAGTGGTGTTCCCCATGTCAAATGTTGCGTATCTTCTCTGTTATAAAATTTGACTTGCAAGGGTATGATCAGGGTAAGTCCGCCCTGGAACTGAAGCATTAATTGAACCTAAAAGTCGAATTCAACAGAATAAGAGTCGTGTGTTTGGAAATATTCTGAATTATTACTCGAGTTCTGTCCTTCTTTTTGTTTGCATCAATCTTTGTCGAGTCCCAGGAGAATGAGTAAGTTGAATTGCCATTCTCCTGTGACTGGTCGGTCACTGACAAACCGGTCCCTTGAACTGAAACACTTCTGGAAACAAAAGTTTAATTAATTGAAATATTTTGAAAGACCAGAAATTCGTGGAATTTCATCAGACAGGGGTCATAAATAGTGAGCACAGAATTTAGCTTATCAAATTCAAATCTTAATAGAAAGGAGTGGTTGTGAGGACACAGAATTCATAGTTGATCTGAACTTACTGTAGTGGCAGTGAAGGTCTGACATTAACTGTAAATTCATAACTGGTTTCGACCATAAACTTCAGCGTATATTCACTATCGAAACGCTGGCCGTCGCGCTATAGGGACAGACAGACACATATAAAAAGTGACTGATCATTTGCATAACAGGTTTATCTATACACTCAGGCACTTTTCATTAAGTATTTAGTGTAATAAAATAGTGAACCAGGTAAAGTCGTAGATAGAACGTAGGCAATCATTTGCTCGAAAATCACTTGTTCGAACTCACTTTCTCGAAATCTCATGATCGAAAATTACTTGATACTTGATTACTTGAAAAGTATACTTGACATTCTTGAACATTTTAAAGCATGAAATATAAAATATTTAACAAAATTGAATATATGAAAGCTTGATGAATTTAGTAGTATTCATTGCTACCTAGCTAGTATAAGAATTATATTTGAATTATGTTAGGTTAAATTGGATTAGGTTAGTTTGAATATTATATAATATATGATATTCAGTTGATTATTTTTAAGATATTTTCACTTTTAGTGTTTCAGAGTTGCAAGAATTTTTTCGATCAAGTGATTTTCAAGCATGTGATTCCTATCATGTTCAAACATGTTCGAGCAAGTGATTTTCGATCAAGTGTACTAGACCCAAATAGAATAGTGACAAGTGTAGTAATGATCATGAGTAAAACAAGCATTGCAAGCCCAAATTGGAAAGATCAGGCTCTTTTATTGGCAAATCAATTAACAGATAAATAAAAATGAATGAATTATGTAAATGCTATAAACAGTTCTAATGACACACAAACACAGGGAACAGATTTATCGACTGAATGCATGCATTTTTTTATTAGTTGAATGCTTTGATTTAAATATTACTTAATATTAATAAATATACGATAATAATAGATATAATTGACTAATAATGGGAATAATGAAAGAATATGAAAACAAATTCATGCACTTCTGTTGTGCTGGCGATTGACAATTCAAATGAATACCTTATAGTAGATATCATTATCGTCTTTATTTCTGATTTGTAAGTCAATTTTAAATGAGTTGCGGTCCTCCACCATCTTTTATGCAGAGAACATAACTGTATTCCAGTGTTATACCAGATGCTGAGCCGAACGGCTATATACACTGCACATCGGGTTCGCAAAACGTATACATCAATACTAGTGTTGGTGTGGAAGCGATGCTCAAAACGTTCTAACCGTTGCTTCTATTATACCATATATTTTGACAAAACTCTCTCCGACTGGCACTAAGCTATAAAAGCACATATTCTGTGCAATTCTCTCTGATTCTGTGAGTAAGGTATATATGCATTGAGAAAACATAGGATTAAGTAAATGCTTGTATTGATCGACAGCCAGTTGTGTATTGATTCCTATGGAGGCAAAAGTGAAACATATAATTCTGTTCTTTGTTTATTCAATCTGAATGCTCACCACTGAGAATTGCATTTTAAAGACATTTATTAAACCATTTAAAGTAATTAAACAAAAATTCTTTAATTAAATAATTAATATTCAGGTTTTTTTTAAAAATAACAACATAATCAACGAATTCATTCATATGTAAATTAATAAATTATTGCAATAATTAATATAAAATACCGGAATAGTTTATAATAGAAAAGCTTTTTATCGATTTTATATAAAAAAAAGCAAAATTAAAAACATAAAAACAATTCTAATCTAATAATACATCGCGTAATACAAAAAAGTCAGAATTCTTTCCTATATTTATATAATTCTCTTATTTTCAATAATATTCTCTTTGCTTAGTCTTTCATTTATATCAAACATTTTATTTATTCTGTCGTTTTTTCATAAATAATTATGAGATAATCTTTCAGAATATTAAATAACAATTTAAAAACTATGGGTTCGTTTCATATGAGCCCATAATATGTTTACTGTATATAACATTCTTTTCACTTTTGTTTTAATAGATCGTAAAAAGAGAGAGATAAATTGCGAAACAAAGACTTAACTAATAGTAAAAATTAAATGAAGTTAAGATCGACGACAATTATTTGGACAAATGACTAGAGATTTACTTTGTATTCTGTGTTTCTTCTATTATTAGATTCGTTTCGTTCCTCTCTTAAGACTCTTTCCTTAAATATTTACAAAGAATGAGGGAGGCGCAAGCTTTTCTGAACAAGGGGTCGGACAACTATTTAGGGCCTCTAGAAGAAATTTCCGGTGCCACAAAATAGGAAATTTCAAATAAAAGGACCATGGTGCAAAATTTTTGGATGGACAAATTTTCGCCGCAAAATTGATGTCTGGTCGAGGTCAAATTCTAGGTAGATATCTTGGATTATATGACTTGCGCATCCCTGCTAAGAATTAATTATACATCAAATAAATGAATTTTTAAATTAAAAGTTAAGAATTTTAAGAAAAATTTTAAGTAAAAAATATCACAAATCAAGTGATTATTAAAACTTTTAAAAATTATCGAAAAAATTATTTGTTAGAAAAGTGAGCACAAAGTCTGTTCCGATTTTGAAAAGTAAGAAATGTTTTATCGTTTCAAAGCGAGAATTGATGTCAGAGTAAACTATTGATAATACTGTAGAAACAAAACTAGATTTTTTCAAACTTGTGCCAAGTTCATTGAAGACATAAATTATTGGATTTGAAAATTGGAATTTCGAGTTAAAAGAAAAAAAAATAATGTTGTTGGCTAAGTTTTTATGAGAAAGTAAACAAGGACATTAGTTAAATCTCAAAAAGTGCTCCTTAAATTCCTTTCTCACTTGATATTTTTCAGTGAAAAATATTCTTTTCGGCGGAATGATCATGCTAACTGTTAAAATATTTTGATTGTAAATTAAAAACTGAGCATTTGATTAAAAAAAATTGTGCTTGCACAGTTTTGATTCAGAAATTATCAGTAATTAAATAATTTCTAAAAGAATGAGAATATAAAAAATGAGTCGATTAACAAATGAGAGAACATAGATTCCGATCCGATTTGTCTAAACCTTTCGATAGCACCGCAAATCTGATCCAAATTATTGGTCAAAAAATGTTTAAGAAACTAAAAATTATATGAAAGAGAAATATTGAGTCCATTGAAAAAGCTTCGAATGTTTACAGAAATGAGCAAATATTGAGTCCTATACACATAGACTTAGTTATCTTTTATAATATTGATGTAAATAAAAAGAACCAGAATATATTACTTTGTAAATATCGAATTTTCTTCTTCGAGTAAATAAGAAAAGACTGAAAAAAGTCTGAAATCAGATCTGAAAAGAGATAAGAAATATATATTACACCAGAATTGACACAAAAACGAAAAGTTTCGAATTAAAGCCGATTTAAATTAAATAATAAATAAAAATTGATTCCCACTTAAGCTTAAGTTTTATCCATTAATTTAACACTTTTTATAAGTAATTGGAATTTGATTTTTGAAAATATAATACAATTGTCGTTAAACGTGTTCCGGTTCAGTCATTATGATCTGTGGCGGAGGTTTGTATAATATACTTAATGGTCGCGAGCGCCGCATCTGTTGCTGTTGTTGAAGGAGATGCTGTTGAATCTGCACCTGTCTGCTATGGTTCTGATATAACTGTTCAGCTATTGGTCCACTCTGTCCCCTTTGTTGAGCCGTTTTACGCGGTTGTGGTATTGGAGGCAGCATTTGATGGCTGGGGATCTGTTGCGGTCGAAGAGCTAAATCAAATTCCACTGATTTCCTCCGACCGATTCCCTTTTCATTGGCCAGGACTGAGGTATAGTCCCGAATCAATTGAGCGATTTGTAGAGCCTTTCAAATTAGATAATCGTTAGTCATATTGAAAAATGTCACCGAATATCCAAAAATATTGAAATACCTGATGAGTTAGGAATATGTATTTCATTGTTTTAGTTCCAGTGCTGGCCATCGCCACTATCATCAGGCTATTGATGGTTGGATTGTAATCAACAATATTTCGATAATCACAAGAAGACAAGACATTCTGCAAATTAAACATTTGAGTCAAAGTTGAAAAACTCTTAGATTTTGGTTTTACTCTTGTTTTCAATTCAAGTAAATGGAGTCCAATTTGATCGATAGCCAGCCATAGGTTCTTAGGCCACGAAGAGGTGTAAGTCTGCATTACTTCGAAAATGGTCGCCCTATGCAGTGGCCACGACTGTATCAAATTGAAGAACGACTGTTTTGCCTCTTCTGGAGGTATGTGATGCATCATTTGGTGCTGAGTGACAACTCCTTCAAGAGATATTCTACTAAGAAGACGTGGCGGAAGACACTGTCCGATCACTTGTCTATAATCTGTGATTCCACTGTCAAAGTCTCCTAAATCTATCTGTGCTTTCAAAGCGCACATCATGACAGCCTCCTGTTCTGTAATTGGGAACCGATCGAAGCGTATGTTGTGAACCATTTGGTGATATAGAAGTTCCTTCTCTACTGGATCTGTCAAATCAACGAAAGCGTCCAAAAGAATGTGTTTCTGCGTTGAAAACAAATATCAGATCATATTTAATACGTGAATATTGCTTAATTTGGATTAACAGATATTTCACTTTTGATCCAGGATAAAAACAGATAAAATCTAATTGGTAAATGAGCTTCAGATTGTCAATAGTAGCTAGAATACTTTTGTGTATTATGTGAGGCCAGTAAGTCCTTTAAATGATAAACTATATTTGGCTTATCAGCTTTAATCGTCAAGATAAAAAGTAAAATGCCCTGTCACTTTTATTGTTTTTACTTTATAAATCTGTGCTCTTCATTGATCAATTAGTCAGAAGTAAAGAATTGGGTCTAACCTTGAAAATGAAAAAGTGGTTCCTTTCGTGTGACTTTTTAGAAAGAGTGCTGGTCTTAAGGTGCTCTTCGTGCCACTTCTCCCAATAGGCAATGGCATCCCCAACCTTCTCTTCGGGTTGTAAGGCCTGTTCGTTAGTAGGTCCCAGCATTTGGTAGAGCGCAAATCCGGGTGCGTTTTGCCGCAAATCAATTTTCAGTTGGATTTGTTCAATAACTTCAGAAATGACAGCACAGGCGTCAAATTCGACCGCTTGAAACTGTCCGTCGAGGAAATGGATGCGGGCGTAAATACGTCGGCAATTGATTGTACTTAAGATCTCAGCCCTGGAAGGCGCTAACTTCCGGCCTCGAGTCTCGAGAGTGCCCTGGAGATTACGTAGAGTAAAGTGTGAATACTGTCCCTCTTGAGTGACTTCGTCCAAAGCACATCTGCGGAGGTGTGAGTGCAGATATGCCAGAATACGTCTATCACTTGGATATGTTATACTACAGGCCAGTGCCAACAGTTGCCAATGCCTAATATTAACCCGACTGTTAGGGTCAGGGTGGTCTGTCGTCTGTTTGATCAGTTGCAGGAAAAATTCATTGCGAAGAATATCGGCGTCTTTTCGCAAACACTTGTCTAATATGTTCTGGGCTAACCTAATTTGATCCCTTTCTGTCTGTCGGGGCCATTCCTTCTCATCTAAAGCACTTTCTTCATTTTCAGGAATATTAAGGCCAGAATAGGCCAGAATTGAGTTGAAGTTATTGACGGCCATCGCTTCCAACTCTGGATCTGATATGACTAGAATTGAGTTCTGAGTCGGAGACTTAGTGTAGGCCCAAAAAGAGTGCGGAAAGTGTCTGAAGAAGGCTTCGTCGAACTCTGAGCCGAACTCCTGTTTGAGTTTATCCAAACGGACTCTATTCAGTCGTCTTAATGTGTTTCGGATCAGACCTCTGCTCTCTTCGGCGGGTTTTCTCATCATATTACTGTCAATGAGAATACGCCTGCAGTTGACCACATCGTGATGTAACTTCATTCTGTCCTCTAAAGTCATTTTCAATAATCTCCTTCTGTTAGGTTCGCCATTTGGACCGGTAGTAGAGTTGATGGCATTTGTTTGTCGCATCCAATTCGAGTGATTTGGAGAATAAGAGGCGACTAAAGACGCGATTTCTTCCTTTTGATTGGTTTCGAATGTAAAGCATTTGTGAGTATCGACCACTGTTTTGATCAGTTTTATAGATAAAAGGTTTTCCGTCGGGAATACAGTCAGAGATTCGATATCACAATAGCGATAGGCATTCAGTATTGACTTATCCGCCGGATTTGTAATCAGAATTCCCTCTGAGTTGACGCCAAGCATCAGATTGTGACCATAAGACAGATACCCCTTATATGTGACGGGGAAAAGAGTGGCGCCGTATGTCGGGTATTGCATTACGACTGACAAATACCAAACTTTAGCGATCAGATCAGCCTTTCCTTTGCCATACATTTTGTGTGCCTCTGCAATCTTGAGGGCCCACTCCGTCTTTGTATAGCCAACAGCTTTTCTCACACGAAAACAGATATAATTTTCGATGTCTTCATAGCTGGCAGTCCTTCCCTCCACATACTCTCCGAGGGAAACCTGTGCCTGAAGTCCAGCCAACTGTAAGGCTATTCTCTCACTGACCGGAAACTCATCTTTTTTGACGACACTATATACTGCCTGTGCGTACAATAGATTGACTTCAATGGGGTCGTGAGGTATTTCACAAGTATTACGGAAGAGTCGCTTTTTGAAGACAAACCTACAGTCGCCGCCCCCTAATGCCAGACTCTGACTTTGTTTGGCCGCAGTCTTAGTACTATAAGTGCTGTTCTTCTGAGCCATTTCCCAATTGGTTATAATGTCAGCCAAATAGTCGTGACCTTTGATGACTCGTTCGTATTCGGGGGTCACTTCATAGAGAGCCCAACCATCCAAACACCTCAAACCGATTTTATTAGATAGACAGGTCATTGCATCATTGGCCGTATCGCACGGGTGGATGTCTATGGCTTTTGTTCTGCCGTCGAGGAAATAGAAACGACAGACAAGACTACTAAGCGTTCGAACGGCATTCACTTCAAGGGAAGAGGGAGGCATTCGGCGGATGTGCGCTTTCGGTGAGTGCAGGTTATCGATACAGAACTGGGCGTAACACGAAATGGACGCGTCTTTCCGAAGATGTTTACGGAGATAACTGTAAAAGTATTTTGAGAACACTTTACTCGGTTGGAAGGCGGCGGTGGTCAGCCCTAACATCATCCAGACTCTGATGGTGTCCTCACGAGAAGGGTTTCCATTTGACTGACGTACTAATTGCACAAATATTTCATCGCGAAGTTCTTCGCGCTCTATTCCATGGCCTATAATTGTCTGAATGAGTCTGACCTCTGCTTCTGGCTTAAGATCTCCTTCAATGTATTTACACAACTCTTTGAAGATGGCGCAGGAGATGACCACATTCTCCGGGTCATGAAGATGAATGTGAGAAGTAGAAATGGCGTTACTGGCCGTCCACACAAGCATTTCACTCTTAGGTATATAATCGTCACCATTTGTTCTCCGTTTTCTGGTCAGAGTACGAATGACACCACCACCGAAGTCGCGGACGTGATTATTGAAGAACTTTTCTGCGAATTCAGTCAAGTCATAGGTTCGCAATTCGACGCCATTCTTATCGATGTTCTGTTGAGGACTGGAACTGATTTGTTGTTTCACTAATTTATTTTCAGGAACTAAAGAATTGTTGATTTGTTGTTGAGATGGAACTATTGACTGATTTTCTGGCCATCCGTTCATTTTTTCGGCTACTATTTTGTGGTCATCACTTTGGAGTTCGTTTATTATCATTTGTTGGCTATTATTAGTATTATTAATATTGTTCTGAACCACGAAATTCTGATTTTCTTCTTCGTCCTGGAATTCAAACGAATAGCTCCGTTCGGCGGCCGCTAACGGCGTGTAAAGAGGGGAACGTTCCGATTCTGTGGCGCTGATCAGACTGTCCACTTCACGGCTTTGTCTATCTGCTGATGGCGATGGAAGTGGTGATGGTGACACTGTGTCAGACATCATATCTGAGCCATTTGGCGGTGGCAAAGGACTCGGAGATGTCTCTGTTCGGGCCGGAATTTCCGATATTTGTTGGTTCAGATCATTCATTTGGTTTTCGGTTCTTTGGATGAGTTCATCAAATTGTTGACTGATATCACTGATTATGTCTTCGGTTTTGTTTTCCTGAATTTCAGCCAAGAATGAAAACATTTGCTCTAAGTCTGCATAGGAAGACTCGGGCTTTGGATTAGAATCTGAAGATTCGGCGCCCGTCAGGACTGTTCTCTGAAGTAATCCGTTTTGTTCAATAAGTCGTGCGATTGTTTGCACTTCTTTTTGGGCCAAACTATAGGATCAGAAGATAAAAGTTTTGTAAATAAAAGCTGTTTTTAGTTGAATGAACTCAGAATAAAATTCTTGAAGGCATTCCTATTTGGAAATTCCTTCACTTTTTCTTTAGAATGAAGTTTGTTTAACACAAGAACTCAATACAAGACAAACACAAAAATGTTTTTCAGTTCAGAAAATTGATGTGAATTTTAATGAAAACTAATCCAAGCATTAAATGATTGTCCAAAAAGTTAAGGATAACATAGAAAAGTTCAAATCGGAATCCATACCCATATCGTTGCTCCAAAATCGATCTTTTAGTTAAGAGAGGAGGGGTTGGCATGAAATATAAGTAAATTATTGATTTAATAATTGATGTAATTATAAGCAATTCTCCTCTGTTTTACAGATATCTGAGAACAAAAGTATAATAAATGTAACGCTTAGACGACTAATGAGTCAGAAGTGTTTGGCTTTTTATTGATTCGAAGCACAGAATATACAGTCCATTCGCTAATCAAATCGATACTGGACTGAATGCTAGTCTCGACCACTATAAACTTACAATCGGCCGGTCCTTTGTCAGTGAAACGTAACAACTTTTCTAAGTTTTATAACTTGAAAATCTCAACAGATTTCCAAATAAATAACTATTTTTCATTTTTTTCTGTTTAAGAATTGATAAAAATATAAGTTTTTCTGAGAATTGATTTTAAAACAAACGAATCGATAAAAAGCATTTGATTAGAAAGAGAAAAATGGACTCATTTTTTCAGTTTTGTGGAGAAATATATTTTTAGTCACACTTCAAGTTTCTTATCGGAAAAAACGATACAAATTATAGGAAAAGCAATCAATACTTACAGAAGCTGTTCGTTGACTTCCGTTCCGTTATTATCGCTGTTTTGGGCATCATTTGGTTGATCACTATTTTGTCGCTGCATTTGAACTAACCTTCGCTGTTCATTAAGAAGTCGTCTTTCATTTTCTTCCTGTTCTCTTAATCTCATTTCTTCCTCAACTTTTCTCATTTGTTTCATAGCGGCGGCCACTTCTCGTGCAAACATTCCTCTGACGAACGCCTGCAAAGTTATGGCCGCTCTCCTCATCCGAAGATATTGAAGCCGTTCCCGATGTCCTCTGAAGTGCAACTGTATCAAAATGGCACAACTTCTCATTTGCAAGAACTTCTTTCTCTGAAAGTGTCCTTTCATTCGCTTTTGTATGAGAACAGCCATTCGATTACATAATGACTTTCGATGTTCTTCGAGTGGTTCGTGAACTGTTCCCCGAAGAAAGACTTTTGTTTTGCCGATTTGCCACTCGGTTATGGACATTTTCAGGGTCTGCAAGATTTTTGCCGCCGCTTCTGACTGAAAACCTAAGTGTCTGACAGTTTTGAGTACTAAACACCGGTATCTGATCACAAATTGACTGATTGGAAAATGGATGGGAAAGCCTTCCCTACGAATGCGAATAATGTCAAGCATTCCCAAGTATTGGAGTTGTGTCTGGACTTGTTGTTCGTCGTAAAAGTTGGCCGCTTTTATCATATTTGGTTTAATACAACGGACATACCACGGGTTAGTTGAGTGCAACAGATCTACCAGTGCTGTTAATTGGAAACGGAAGGCATCGCCCACTGTTGGCCGACCTTTACTTGTTTTGGTCTCAGGTCTATTGATTGAGGCATAGGTAGTGTTCTGCACCCGACTGGCCGTCACATTTAGTAAGTCCTGATTTAATAAATAATAAATTCAGTGAATTTTTATTCTAATAATCACTAAATTCATGCATTCTATTAGAAAATATAATTTCATTTACTTCTGCAGTCATCTGATAACTCCAATACCACTGAAGAATGAAAATGAAGTGAAAGCACATTTTGGATAATAAGCAAAGCGTTAAATAATTGCAATAATTATAAAGTTTCGCGAAATTTACCTGAAATTTGACTAAATCTTTGACGAAGACATTGGAAGAATCGTGCATCAGATCGAAGAGTTGATCCTGTTGTACGTCTTTGTTCTTCTCAAGAAAACAAGTGA
Source organism: Euzetes globulus (assembly GCA_034695525.1). Taxonomy (NCBI): domain Eukaryota; kingdom Metazoa; phylum Arthropoda; class Arachnida; order Sarcoptiformes; family Euzetidae; genus Euzetes; species Euzetes globulus. Next base: position 8,970 of record JAQIWP010000691.1, on the reverse strand, counting down.
TATTGTAGACCACATCTCCAGCGTAGTGTCTGACCCCGAACTCCATTTGCCAACGCCTTCTGTCGTCTCCACGAATATAATTGATGTGAGACTCGAACTCTGAGTGAAGTTTATTGACATAAGTAGTGTCCGTTCCCTTCGGTATTCGGCATTCTTCGGTTAACAGACGTATAATACATTTCGGAGGCTTTTCCAAAAGTTCAAGACATGGAGTGTTGTCCGTGAAGTTGATGTGAGAGAATGAGATGCCTTCCTGTCTATACTGTACTCATGGGAAGACAGACCAGAGATAGGGACAATTCATTTAAATTGGAGAAAAGAGTTCTTACGATTTCCTGTTCTAAAGCGAAGACATAGTGATTGAAAAATCGGTGTAGTTTTTCGTTGGCATAATTGATGCACAACTGTTCAAAACTGTTGACATCGAAGTTCTCGAACCCGAATATGTCGAGCACTCCCAGGAATCTGTCGCTATCCTGACCGGGATTAGTGCAGGTGTTGATATAGCTGACAATCCAGGCAAAGGTTCTGGAGTACAGTGCTTTGGCCATTGCGTGTCTATTTTCACGCGCTTCATGAAGTTTGAAAGGAATGTCAGTAACCATTCCTCTAACGTTGATTTGGCGCTGAAGTGTGGCCAGAGTCAATTTATAGGCGTCTACACCGAGAAGTGTAGCCACAGTTGCTATTACCATTTCGTCGTCGGGACTCAATTTACAGCGCTCTCCATCCAAATGGTCCTCGAATTGAAGGTTTCCTAACCATAAGATGGCACTCAAGACAGAAAAGATTCCGTCACACATTTCTGGCGGAATATTTAGGACAGACATGGCCAGCCGTAATGAGTCGAACATAGCGGCGTCGTCCACACCGTCTATCTTAACACAACCACTCTGTCGAAGATATGCATAGCTTTCGAGGGGTTCAATGAGAAACTGATTGCGAATATCGGGGCTGTACTGAGCGCTCGTCACTAACTGATAGAATACGTGATAATTGCGTTCACCGAATGACTGGAAAGTAATCCTCGACTGTTCCAACAGGTAGTCCTGAATAATACAGCCCTTGATTTGGTAGCGGTAGTCGAAGCAGACCTGGATGAATTTGCCGAATCGACTTGAGTTGTCGTTACGCACAGTCTTGGCGTTGCCGAATGCTTCCAGGATGGTGTTGGCTTCCAGTATCTGGTGCTCCATCCAAGTCGACTGATTCGACGTAACCGTACATAAGTACTGAAGAATGAATTTTGTCGATTCGGTCTTTCCAGCACCGGATTCGCCCGATATGACACAGGCTTGATTTGCATTGTCTGACCACAAGTGGCTATAGGCAGCCTCTGCGATGGCAAACACATGTGGCTCCTGTTGCGATATCTTTTGGCCATTATATCTGTAAACCCAGTCCTTAATTGGATAATTGGATTAAGCGTTCGATTGATGGCCGAAAAGAAGCGAAAAAATCTTTTAATTCAATGAAAGTGAAAGAAAGAGAAGTCGACTTACGGTCTCATAAATATCTAATTCTTTGTAAGGATTAACTGCGACCAGAATGGTTCCCGTATAAGTCTGTGCCAATTAGTCATTCAGAGGGATCAGACAATAATTGTGTTACAATCGACTATTCATAATATTTGTGTCTTAACTTATTTTATTTGATTTATTTTAGTCTTTATAATCATTTGATTCATTATTTTTGTCAAACAAATTATTCTTTGAAAGTAATGCGAGTAAAGACGTGGAATGAAGAGGACTTACATATATCTGTTCCCTATCGTATCGAACCTTCAGATTAGTGTTAATGCCTCGCTCATCAATATTACTTATGACAGTCATGTCCGGCACCCCATCCTCCGGTCTCCAGCCTATCAGATGGACAGACATAACCGTATTATAACAACAGATCGAGTGTTAGAATAATCGATGAAAATATCCAAAGAATGTGTGATTCTTGTCATTAAAGAGCATTTAATTTGAATTTATAGCTTTGTTTGTGTGCAAAAGGAAACGATAATAAAAGTGTGCAAAAAACCAGAAGAGATTCATAGTTATTATTCTTGGAATTTATTCTTTAATATAATAAAAAATAATGAATGGCTTTTTAAAATTGTATGAATTAGGCATCGCTTCTGTGTATTACAGGAAAGACGCGATTAATGAGAATTTTCAGTCAAATTGCAAAATGAAATGATAGTCACAGAAGAGTAGAGAAAAAATGATTACAATTTATATAAATGAATGTCTGAATGCCGGATGAAAAGTGATATTTTTAGGAACTGAAAATTAGTTCATTGCCAAGTTTGTATCAAAGCCTCATATTAGCCAATTATTGAGTTGTGGCACATTTTAATGTATTATTGTGTCAAATGCCTGACTTATCATTTAATATGATTTGTTAATTGAGCGATAAATTTGATAGACATGTTGTATAAGTGTATTGACCTAAAGGCAAGGGGCGGTTGCCTTTTCTCAATCTTAGGATACACTGCTCTCCACATTTGTGTGCAAAAGAGGTTTGAGAGCAGAGATAAACATATAATGTGTTATTGCATTACAATTATTATGATAGCAATGCATTGGAAAAAGGCATCAAAGCGTTCATTGCATTCAATAAATTCTAGACTCAAAATAAACAAATAGATAGCAATGAGTCCATACCTTTCTGTCCGGTGTCCCACCCGTTCATTATGATTGCATAATCACTGCACTCTTAAACACAAATAAATATTAGAAACAAATAATAAATTTGGTGTAAATTCGGGTTTTGTTTTGTTTGGCAGAAATTTGGTTCTCTAGTAATAGGGAGGATGCGATTCACTCGACGCTCACATCTTTGCTTCACTTTTATCGACCGCTTCACTCAGACCAGTGCTCTCTCTATTAGATGGCTTTCCTACTGGTTTTCGACACATATAGCATATCCTGTGCACAGTCACTGTTTGAGCATCGCTTAGTATATGCCGATCGGTTATATAGACTATTTGCTTATGTATTGCCAAATGAAGCACTGGATGTATTGAAACACAGACACCACCAAACATACGGTACACTCCTTTTCCTATGACTCATTGTCAGTGAGAGACTGCACTTTCTGATGCCTACTAAACAAATGCTCCGAACCTTTTGCAAGAATTTCCACTATTTTTATGTTAACTATTGATTGCATAACACTTAAGAAAGTTTTTCAAACAACTCATAAAACTATTTGTTATAACAACTCGTGAATCAACTTTGAAGTGATATTTAATTTACTTCACAATACATTTCTGTCAGATTCAGGTTTTGGAAAAACTTCTTAATCTCTTCTCAATCTTTTCATAAATATCTAAATTCAATGAACCGAATGAAGAAGTTTTTTCTGAAGGACTTATTATTCACTCCAAAGGTATTTCCTTTCCTGGAATTGATTTTCATTTATTTGCAAGAATTTGTTTTTTTGAATAAAATAAAGCTCTCGAAAAGCAAATCGATTTGCATTTAATTCAAATTCAATAAAATATAAGCCATTACTTTGGCGCCAATAAATTGTTTCCAAATTCATTTACATTTGATTAAATATTAGCTCAAATAAAATACAATACAATAAAAAAAAGTATAAATCTAATGAATAGTTAATAATAGATGGTGTAAAGCTCCAGGGTTATCGAGGAAAAAAGTTTTAAAATATTAATATTCATTCATTAAATATTCATAAAAGGCGTAAAAATCCCGATAAGAGAAAGAAATGAATGTCGAAACGCTTTCATATGAATTATTAAATAATAGGTTTCAACAGACAATCAATTATTCAAAGAATTTATAATAAATAGTAATGTTTGAAAAACATTCCAGTAATGTTTAGTGAATGGTGAAAGGTATTCAAATGAATCAAATGAGTCTATGATTACATGTCTGGCGATAGATGTCAGTGGAAGCGCTCCACTCAAAGCAATTGTAATATCCTTTTCCGGCGTCGTCTCAACTCGTGTTGTGTTTTGTCGTCAATAATATTCAATTAATTTTGATTTTTAGTCACTTTTTCAGTAATTTTCGGTAAGTTTTGTCAAATTTGATTTAATTAATTAGCGGACAATCGGATGGAACCGATTTTGTTGTTTATAATTGTATTATTTGTTTCATTGATGTCTAAATTTGTTTGATAGTTAAAGATGTCTAAAGTGAAGACTAAGGACTTGAGGGGAAAAAGGAAAGAGGATTTAGTGAAACAGTTGGATGAGCTGAAGCAGGAGTTGGCCAACTTGCGAGTGGCCAAAGTGACCGGCGGTACTGCCAGCAAACTGTCCAAAATTCGGGTTTTCCGCAAAAATATCGCTCGAGTGCTGACAATCATTGGTCAGAATCAGAAGGAAAATCTTCGAAAGCTATACAAAGGAAAGATACACAAACCGATAGACCTGCGGCCCAAACTGACCAGGGCTATTCGTCGCAGACTAACTAAGCACGAACAGCAGATTAAAACCAGAAAAGAGTTGCGCCGACAGAGAACTTGGCCGCAGAGGAAGTTTGCGCTCAAACAGTCCTAAATGTCTCCGATTATTATTGATAATAAATTAAAGGTTTTTCTTTGAAATGAGTTTTGTTTTTATTTGTCTTCATTTGAGTATTACAAATGAACCAATTGATATCAGTGTCAGTTTTGTGTTAACAACAGCTCATCAGTGTTTAATAATCACTGTCTGATACACAAATGCAACTGATATTCAAGTGTTCCGCACCCCCTATAAGGTCTTCAATTATCCCCGACTAAGTTTAAAAGGCCCAGGACTTAAATTGGTTGGAATACATGCCATTCTTATCATTAACTTTGTGTCATGTTTTTAATGATAACAATGGCAGTTATTCCGAGCGATTTAGAGGGACTTAGGTTTTCCAAATAAATCCAAATTAGAGTTCATAGTGGTTTATTTTTTGCTTTTATTCAGTCAGTTTAGGGTTTTTAGTAACACCTTTACACAGATCAGAATAAGTGGCTCATAATAAAATTATACTAATTTGTCTCTCGCTAGTAATTATTGTTCAATTAATTTAAAATTCAATAAAGTAACAATTGAAGAGTCAATCGATGGCTTCTTATATAAAAGTGTTGCCATGGATTCAATTGATTGGTCTAATATGGGCTCAAAACAATTTTGAAGTTAATAGTGGACAGAATGTAACGGAAAGTACGGACGAGACCCAATTGGTAACTCCCCACCCACACACAAATGATTTTGTGAAGGAGCCGACAACAACAGACTACCCTGTATTGGTGACATCATACTCAGACCATGAATGGCAAACAGACACTTATTCACAGCCATCATATCACTTATTCACAGCCGTCAACGAAAGCATACCTTTAGCTCTAAATCAAAGTTTAAATAAACCAAATGAGAGTATTTTGTACAAAAACCTAACTCTGAAATCTATCAAAGGAATGTTTAGAGAGGTTTCGAGCACATCGATTGACTCAAGAAGTAAACTGACTGTCTTCTTGGCCGCTTACCTATTCTTCCCATTATTTGAGGCTTTTTGGGCTTTAAAAGGGTATTTCAGTGAAGACAGGCAACTAATGAACAAACATATTGCAAGATATCTATCAATTCATTTGAATACATTCAGCTCTTTTATTTATCTGATAAGAATCCCTGTGCTTGGAGTCTACTTCGGTCTGGTAGGCGGACACCAATTCTTGTGTTTAAAGCTCTTCTCTAAAGTACCGACTACTTTATATCCGGAAGAACTGAGTGAAAGGGACAGAAAATTATTTACAGCATATTATACGGCATTGAAAAGTATGGGCTTTTTAGTGGGGGCTCTCGGAAGGACTCAAACATATCTTAGACGAAAGACACAGATTTTAGAAACATTTTACTGATTCAGACATTCTATCATTTTAATCAAAAGTCAAATAATTTTTAAAAATTATACGCGAAATAAATCATTGAATTTTCAAATGAAAAGGGGTTGACTCCAATTCACTAATAGTAATGATATGATTGAAAAATTGACTAATAATTGATTGACTGGTGAATAAGGTTTTGTATCAGTGCTGAAGACATTGACATTTCATGTCTGCGACTTCAAGTACTTCTTTGAAGAGAACTTCATTTTTTTGAAATTTCTCCCAATTTTCCAGAGAAGAGCTCTTAATTCGACTAAAATGAAGAGCAATGAAGCAAACGGTTCTTAGTCTCGAACTGTATGCTCGGTATTTGTCTGCAAATATCAGGGCATCGATGGCTTCTTCTGGAGTTAAGTGACGGAAGCAGAGATTGTCGCAAATGGTCTTCAATTGATGGATTTGGTAGTGGTTGGCCGCAGACAACAATTTCTGACAATACTTCTGAACATTAGGAGAATAGCCTTTGTATAAAAACAGAATCAGTTCATAAAATACATTGCAATCGACTTTTGTGATTGAAATCTCATTTTGTTTGGCAAACAGTTTCTTAAAGACTGGAGACTTTGAAGCCAATAGTTTCGAATGAACTGTAAAATCAGTATCTCCGACAACAAACCGAATGTCACAATACTCTTTGTCGTTCATCAGGTCGTGAGTGAACGCAAATTCATCCAATTTGTTGGAAAAGTCGCCACAACTCAGTAGTTGTTGGCTTTGATTTGAATTAAAGTCTCGCAATTGAATCGAAGTAATCGAAAGCATTAAATTCAGATCTAATGAACGCTTAGAGGACTCAAAAATCTCGTCTATCTTGGCGAAGTACTTCCAGCCCCACCCACAGTCCCCGTTGAAAAAAAGGCTTCGACTCGATTTGGACCACACTTTACCTCTTTTTGTATCAATGAGCGAAACCTTAAACTTTGCGATCTGACCACTAAAGCGCTCGAATTGCTTGGACTTTAAGTGAAGAAATAGACCAAAATAGTAGTGATCAGAATCACTTTGTTTGTTTCGGGGCTCAATTGTCAGATACCATAAACTGTTTTCCAGTTTAGTGAACTTTAAGTCAGGACTTCTCATTTGTTTCGTTTCTGATTTTCGCAGACTTTTGATCGCGATCTTTATTTTTTGTGACATTTCTTTTGTTGTCTTCAACTCTTTAGAAAACAGGACTGGATTTCCGTTTTCGATATCCCAAAAGGGAAACACTTCTGACTTATTGGACATAATTGACAAATAATTATCTTAATGTTTGAATTCAATCAAGTATTTGAAAATATATTCAATAATTATAAAGATTCGCGAGATTTTTATTTATTGTCAAATTTTTCAATTATTTTAATTTCAAAGAGTTTAGCAATTTTTGGTGTTTTGGTCACACCTTTCGAAGTGATAATCGATTTGATCCAGTTCACCTTTCTCCTCATAGAATTAATACTTTCAATCAATGCCCTGAGCAAATCGACTAAATATCAATTATCTCAATCGAATAAAACTCAATGAACATGAGTTATGCTTAAATGATCAAGATTTCAGTCCAAAGTGAAAACAATACAGGAGTCATAAATTCTAATTCAATGAAAACAATGACTTATTCAAAGAATAAAATTCAAATTTTTAGTTTAATAGATCTTCCGATTTGAATAATTTTGACATATTCAAAATCTGCAAATTGACTAGAATCGATAAGTTTTTTGGCCAATGGCCTCAACTAAACCCCAATTTCACAAAGAAGAACTCCTATTTTAAAGAAAAACAATGACTCTATTCTTCGATATGTCGTCCATTGAGTTGTTTATTAATAATATTATCAGATGAGTGGTCAGAGCAAGTGGTCAGAGCAAGTGGTCAGAGCTAGTGGTCAGTACACCAAATAATTACCAAACAGTGACTTTTATTTTGAAATAAAATAAAACTTTTCCCAATATTTTAACGAAAAATAGTAATAATTCCGAAAAAAAAATCAAAATTCTTTTAAAAATATTCCCAAAGCATTATCAACACCAGGGGTGTGCAAGGAGGGGGGATATTCTGAATTATCTCCTTAGGTTTGAAAAAAATTATCCTATAAAAACGTATAGAAACTGACTTCCTTAAAAATTTCAATTTTTTAGTTATGGCGGCTAAAAAGTCGGCCATTTTGTCCCTTTATTTAATAAATTTAACATTGCAACTTGAATAATAGCTCAACTGTGGCTTAATTAAGTTACGGGAAATAAGCGTATTTAAGAACAAAATGGGCCCTTCCGTCCGCTATTTTTGAAATATACCCATATATCCCCCTAGATTTTGGTCTGAGAATGAATCATTATCCCCTCTAGGGCCACGGACCTTGCACACCCCTGACCAATACATTCACAAACTATCACCAGAAAGTTCTTCACATAGACAGCAATCCATTAACAAAATTTAAGAAAGAAAGTGATATCAGAATAGAAGTGATGACAGATCTCCAGAATGGAAAGGTTTTGAACGGAGAGAGGGTTGGCTCCAAAAGAAAGTTGAAGATCTTTGGTATTAGTCTCGTCGAGAAAACAACTCCAAAGAAGTGAAGCCTTACAGACGATCAGAAATATTTAATTTGTTTCTCTCGTAAGCAATGGACAAAAGTACCTTCGAGTGTATGCCATTCAAGACATAGAGAACCATATGATATCATCGCTTTGGATGGAAGTCAAAGACTTTAAGGATTGTGTCCAAGAGAATTCCAAGGCAATTGACAACAGTTTCAGTAAAGACCCATAACTGAAACAAATGGAAGTCATACCCCCACCGATCCTCAAAAGACAAAAGAATTCTCACATAAAGTGAGCCCTTCACAAGAGTCTCAGATAGAATGGCCTGATTGGGTGTGGTTTTGGGGATGGATGCACACGACTAAAGATGGGAGACGCCACAAATGCCGAAGAAAGCCACAACTCAAACAGTGTTTTGGCGGACGGCACCCGACAAGAGTCGACTCTGTGTTTGGTAAACACATTGAGTCACGAAACAGTGCTCAACAACACCACTAACCTCAAAACGATAGACGAGAAGATCCTTTTATGACAGAAAGTGTGCAATCAATGCAAGACATCCTCTTGAATGAGT
>JAQIWP010000690.1:0-21339 GCA_034695525.1 Euzetes globulus | reverse complement strand
GAGAGAGAGAGAGAGAGAGAGAGAGAAAATAGGAAAAATGGTAGTTCTCCTATCCCTCTGCCCTTTTAATACAAAACCCCTAACAAAAGAAATGAGATGAGAATCGCATCACTTAAGCAAAAGGGAATAATAAAAAAAATAATTCAAAAGAATAAATCGTTGACTAATATAATGGTTGAGTCGTATAACAATAGAGAGACAGACTTCGGGCTCACAATTGAATGTCAGAATCAAATTAGACTTCAGATTAAGAAATATAATCATAATAATAGAGTCGACGAAATTAATTCTATTTCTATAAATTTAATTTGGTTTTTCTCCAGACTTTATTAAGTCCAGTTCCCGACAGATCAACTGCCAGTCCTCTAAAGCATTTTTGTTCCACTTGTCATCTAATATGAAACACATTTGTTTAATATCGAGCAATATTTTCAGTCTTCTCCTAAATCTCATTATTATTAATATTTTCAGACATCTCTTAATGACTTTCTTTAATGCAATACTCGAAATGTCATCAATTTCTAGATTACATTCCGGAATAATTAAGTATTGATGATCTAGGTTAATAATAATAATCCTCTATGTGAAGATGAAATTAATTTTGAGCCTTTTATACTAAATACTATATAGTATATACCATTATATCGAACTTTGTTTGCTCAAGTGCATTTAATCGATTGTTGTTTGCTTTGAAAATAATCTATAAAACCATCTAGAACCAAAAATCAAATTTCATTAAAGGGAATTATACAAGTATCTAATGTTTCTTGTATTTCATAACAAATAAATGTCAAATTTTGGCAAAAAATGAAAGTTTTAAACCAGCGAAATCTGATACAACCATTGCTCAATCATTAGTATAATAACTAGAAAAAAATAATTAAATATTGGATATCAATTTCGCAAATGAATCATCTCTTCAGCTCTAATTAGTCGATATAATACCAGGAAAAGTGAAAAAAATAATGGTTTCGAATGATAGCAAAGAAGTTTTATTTGATAAAATGTTATTAAAAGCAAATGTCTGACAAATGAAAAAATAATTTCAAAAGAAATCACGTTTTCTTTACAAATCAACGGAATGGCAAATGTATTTCAAGTATTCACATTGAATTAATCTGATTCAATTAGGAAAAACGTGCAAGATATTTATTCCACAAAGATTGCGTCAATTTCTTCATTCACTAAAATAGTATATCGAATATAACAGAGATGACCAAAGGAAACAGTCCTAGGGGGGGATCTAGGGTAAGGTATTTTCTGGAAGTCAAAATCGACCGGAACCGATCATTAGCGGCCATAATCCCTGGAATATAGCACGACTAAGCTCAAATCAGACAAAAAATATATTTAAACATTTAAAGAACTTGATAAATTCTATGCAAATTATCTATGAAATATGAACTTTGAATACCCAAATAATTCTATTAAAATTTTCAATGATATTCCAAAACCTAAGAATCATTTATGAAAGGAATCTCTGATTGCAATCCAGAATAAAATGCCAACAAATTGTTAGAACAGAATAATAATACTATTGGTTACATAATAAATGGACACAAAACGAAATTATTATTTGTCTCCAATTTCGCGGATATGTCTATTGGAGCGATCAATCATTGATGATCTTGTTCCAGTTCAGATCAAATCCTGTATGAAAACTAATCTTTTTATAACCAATAGAAGGAAGGATTACTAATGAAATATATTCATAGATAATAACTGCCAGCAATTGTTGAGTTTATATTCATTAGCACTTCATTGCATTGAAAAAACAAAACTGAATATAAAATTATTCGCAAAAATTATTGATCGAAACAAAAGAGCAAAAAAAAAGTCACGAAAATAAATGTTTGACATTAGAGTCGAAAAAACATTATAAATAAATAAAATACTGAAAATTACTTACTTTTTATAACATAATAGAGTCATAAATAAGAAGTTGAAAAAATAAAGAAAAACTTCTTTCCAGACATTGATTTGTCAATAGCTGTGACGAGAGTGCATAAACATGGAACAGATAGATCATGATACTTTCTGACAATTCAATAGAAAAGTTTTCAGAATCGATGAATTCGTTTAACAGTGAATGATATTCAGAGTAAACACTGAAGAAAAATGAAGAAATAAAACTAAAAATGATATCAGAAAACAGTATTTCATATAACAATAGATGACAACCACGATCTCGATGATTCAGAAACGCATGTTCTTGTAAGTTTAATAACATGTTCTTGCTAGTTTAATAACAAGCAGCTTCTTTAAACTAATTTTCTGTTCCAGGACTAATTACAACTATTTACTTAACAAATGAAACAATAGAGTAGAAAAGAATGCAAGACCCATAATTTTTATAATGTTCCTGAATGGAGCCAGGGAAGTTGTATTAGGCTGCTAACCAACTGAAGAAAAGTGAACAATCCTGATCATCTTTGCTTAAGATACGACTATCGTCAGTCCTTTTACATGAGTTGCCATATATTTGCTTTTCTTTGGAGAACTTTGAGCACAGAATTCAATACTCGAGAGACTTATAAACAATGTCTGATTCGAGCAATCGTTCGATTTTCTTGACTTTTCTCCTCCACTATTCTCTTGTGTCCCAAACACTGAATACTATCCATTCGAGTGATCGCTATATGTTTGTCCTCTTTTTTTATTGTCTTAATCAGAGAGACCTAATAGAAGTGATTCCTGCTCTACAAGAATGGTCTGGCAATAAATCGAAACAATCGAATCTAATTATAATTTAATACCTTGCTTAATACTTATATCAAATCATTTATTTGACAATTGGAAGCACACCATAAAAACCACTGTAAAGGCTATTCTTCGTTAATATTGAGGAATATTCGCTAAACAGTGACAATGTGTTAGTAGGCATACAAATTAGATCCCAAGAGGGCCTATATATAGAAGCAAGATAGAGTGTTAGGGCCCATACTGAAGGACAATCTGAATATTTCCTTTGAATAACTAGAAAAAAAGAAGGCAACGAATATCAGCTGAAAATAGTAAACGAAAAGACTATTGAATTTTGTTGACAACTATACGACAATAAATTAAAATCAGTTACATCTTCTCTCTGAAGATAACAATTCATTCAATTATCTGCCATTTAATAACAAGAACTCTATTAACGATTCTCGACATAAATTCGACACAAAAAGGCTTCAAATTTTGTTTATTACTAACGAATAAATTCAGACGAATATTGCATTAAACACACAAAATGTCTTCAAAATCATTAATAACATTATTATAATCTATGAAAACGAATAAATCAATTGAATTAATGGAAACATTTTCCGTCATAAATAAGGCTTTTTTGTTCAGCGAATAAATTGATTCGAAAACAGCACTTGTTTTTGCAAGTACATAATTCATTTCCAGATTTTCCAAGTGAACAATGGAATAGAACTGATAGAAAAAAATGAGAATTTTTCAAAAATATGTTTTATTTTGCAAATAAATTGTCCCAACATTTTATATACAGATTTCAAATATAAAAACATTCGATATTTTAAAAAACAAATTGAATGCGAAAGAGTTTTGCTTTTCATTGCAATCGTCACAATAGTATTGCAAAAAATCATTGATTAGAAACCTTAAGATTCAAAAGAAATACTGAATTTTGACTAATTATTGGCCAAAAATTCAGTCAATACTGAAAATAGTTGAGAATGAGCTAATTCTTGGAAAAAGTACCTTTGATTGAAATAGGGAGGACATACTCCAGATTTAAGCCATTATTCTGTGTTATATGCATTGTTTTTGGTAATAAAATTTGTCAATAAAAGCGTTTGAATGAGATTTAAAGAAATTCACTAACAATTAAAAGCGAGACTTAAATAAACAATCCATTACTTATGACACTTCGGAGAAGTCCTGGAACTCTCGATAACGTCCGCGTCCCACTCTGGACATCAGTCGCGGACCGAACAGTGTGCCCAACACTCCGAATCCGATCATTAGAGGACAGATCACTAAAAGAACAACCCATCCGTTGACTAAAACAAGTTAAACATTAGATTAATCTCAAATCAAATTTAAATAACAAATGGAATTATAAGTGTTTTAAACAAAACGAAAGCTGACCTCCGGAATGATAGACGATGGGCGCCGGCGGGGGGTTCGGGTCGAAGGGTGACGAACAATTTCCCAATTCATCAGTATAGTCGCCGCAATCATTCCTTCCGTTGCAATAAAATTCAGGCAAAAAACATCTTTTGTTTGAATCACATTTTCTCTTACAGGCTATACAAGTGATTAAGCAATCATTTAATCAGACCTTAAGTTAGATTCCACTATAGATATCACAATAAAGTACCTGCTTGCGTCAGAACCAACGACAGTGGAGTGGCAGTCTTCGGGTCGGTAATTGTGTACTCTATAACAATAGAGTTTGTGGAACTGGACCCGCTGTGAGTTGTGCTCGTATTGAAGTTTTCGTAATTTACTGTAATATTGTTTCGAATGGAGTTCGTGTCCCAAATGCGAAGGTTTTTCAAATCCAATGGTTTGTCGTCTTTGCTCTTAAATTGAATGACACTCATTTCCTTGTCGTTGGGATTCTTAGTGAAGACCGTCCAAATACATTTGGAAATACCAGTCAAGTTGGTTGGCGTTGAAATAGGGGCCTCTTTACCAGATTCGACGACAACACTTTCTCCACAGCTAACAGTGGATAAGGTGGCTGTGAATCCCCTCCCACTGAACGGTTGCTTTGAGCTGTCTATCAAATCGGAGGTCAGATTCACAAATAGAGGCAAATTAACGAAGCTATCGGACAGATCCAAAGTGGTGTTGACTGCAGCGTTGAAGCCTTTACTTCTTAGAAGAAGCTGATGGTCAGGACTCAAATCGATGTCTGTGAAAGTGAGTAATGCTGACATTCCAGGCGTTTTGTTGGCTATTTGCCACAAATGATCGCTTCCAACAGAATAATAGTTCGGGTAATTCAATGTACTCAATTTGATAATCTGGTTATTGTCAACAGCTTCTTCGTGAGTTCCCAGGTCATGGTCTAAATAATTGAGGGAAACGCCAACCAATTCTGAACCGTCGACAGAGCTATTATCGCAGGTTCTCTTCGCATACAAAACATAAGTTTCATTGGAGTCCAAAATCAGATCCGGAAATGTATTTGTTGTTAACGGACCTAAATTTGATAAATATTTTTGAAAATATAGAAGAAAAAGTTACGAAAGGGCTGACCTTTAAATGTGAAAACGGATGTCTGGGTGGCCACCGTTTCCAATAGCAAATTGTCCGAATCTTTGGGTAAATTTAAGTGCGAAAACTGGAGAACAAATGTGCCGTTACTGTTGGCCTTTTTGGGGATCAGCCACGAACAGATACCAGAGCAACCACTTAGGCTGAATGACGAACCAGACGTTCCCATATACGTGGAATGACAGCCCCGTTTAAGTGAAATGACTGACAAACTCAACTTGAAATCATTCGTTTGATTAAAAACTGCTTTTAATTGCATTCCATTGGAGGCCATAATATCGGGCGGGTATTGGTCTGAATTCAAACTAATGAATGGACGGCCATCTTTCGAATTTGAATCATAAATATCAATGGGTCCGGGTAGCTTTTTGGTTTTATCGAAATCAATTGCTATTTGTTGATCAGAATCGGTGGTAAATGTGAAGACGACAGGAATTGAGTCTTTTTTCGACGTGATGTCCACTTTTGTTGTGTTGGTCACACTTGTATTGAACATATAACTACCCCCTAAAAGAAATATTTATTAAAACAAGCTAAATTTCAAGTAATCCAAACCTTGAGATACTGCCAGCACTCCAAATGTGTTGGACGGGTCGGCCACTCTGTTTATGACTTGTGGAGACTCATACATAACCCACATTTTGTTAGCCGAACAGAACAAGTACTGATCTCTCCAATAGGTGTCAATAAATTGTGAGTCAATGGACGCCACAGTCGTTGAGTTACGACTATTGCCGTCCAAAACACTAATCAAATCTTCATTATTTAAGAACTTAAATGATCTCAAATCCAAGAGGAGCTTAGCCGTGGCGTCCACTGAGTGCTCGAATATATTAAGGCATCGATAACTGGTAAGTGACTTAAGATCTTCGGTTTTAGGCAGCAACACATCGACAGTGTTCTTGTCCTTATCCAGGTCGGTCAGCGGCTTATATTGAGTGCAGACCGCGTCCACCAAATCGTAGTGGAGTTGAAGGCCTTTGGTATCCTTTGTAAAGTTCTTGAGGTTCGTTAGTTTAATGTTTATCTGCTGCTCATTGGTTAGC
Organism: Euzetes globulus; assembly: GCA_034695525.1. Classification (NCBI taxonomy): domain Eukaryota; kingdom Metazoa; phylum Arthropoda; class Arachnida; order Sarcoptiformes; family Euzetidae; genus Euzetes; species Euzetes globulus. Next base: position 15,058 of record JAQIWP010000690.1, on the reverse strand, counting down.
AGAAAATCAGGGACTGGCTTATCATATGGTGTGTCATTATATTTGACAACATTGGAGAAGTTAACGAATCCCCCGTTCAGATCAAGTGTTTCCAAATTCAGTAACAACTTCTTGGAACTCATTTTAGTCTTCAGAATGATTGTGAAATCATTTTTCAGATTTGCGTCATTATTGAGAGGAAAGACAAATTTTCCGGTGCTCTCGATATTCTGAAGTTGAACCGAGGATTGATTTGTTCCATATTTGACATCAAAGTTGCGACTGATCTTGTCATTGGACAGGGTCAGTTTGACTCGTATTCTTTTTTTACTATCGCCCAAAACAACAACTCCTGGCCATTGAAAACCTTTAGTTTCGTAAAGAGATGTCTTATTGTCATCAGTTGTTATATTCAATAAATCCTTGTCTCCAAGAACCAAATCTTCGACAAAATCCAAATGGATGTTCAATTGGCCGGTTTGGTTGGTGGCGTCAATAACCCATTCGCATGTCTTTCCTGCCAATTGGTCAATAGATAGCTTCAAATCGAGGTCCCCATATGTTCTGTTGAGAACGGGGGCCGGTATAGCCTGATCACATTCTGTTGGAAAAAAATCGATACTTTTATTATTCAGTTTCTATGAATTAATGACAAGTAAAACATTTGTCAATCAATTAATCAATAATTCATTTGTCACAAGACTTTAGACTACTGTTTAAAAAACAATTGCAATGCCAGTGAAGGACATACCGGTGTAGTCGTTATATCTGTATATTATCCATATATAAGGGTTTGTGTGGACAGACATAAGGCCCACGACTATGACAATCGCCGACACAAACAGAACAAATAATAAGACTATCAGACAATACATTGCCATAAATCAGACTCAAAGTACAGAATAAATAATACCAGAATTAAGTTTATATGAAGCTTTGAGCTAGCTCCAACATTAATAACAAATGGCTTTGAATTGAGTTGCAAGCTCACATTTCTTACTTTATTACGATTCAAATGACAGGATATTTGTCTACAATTTCAGTTCATTTTGAATACCATTTAAAACTGAATCAATTAATCAATAAAACAAAAAATAAATAAAATGTAAACTAAAAGGCAAATCAAATGAATATCATTTGAATAAACAGAAAATTTGTTGGAAAAAAATTATTTAAAAAATTGATAAATGTATTGAAATGAAAAAATTGTTTTTAAATCGAAAATTAGTGATTAGTTGATTAAAAATCGAGTAAAAGTATTGTAAACAAAAATAAGTGAAATGGCATTTAAAAGACTTACCGGTGTTATCGTCTTTGCCTTTGCTTTTCCCCGTAACCGTCACTGTTATGACAAACAGGAGAACTGCCAAAGATTTCCAACTCATTATCTTTGGTCTCCTATTATGACTTAAAAACAATTATTAGATAATAAAATTGGTTTGAATACAATTGGTTTGAAATTGAGATTTAAGACAAAACGCATCGATTGTTTCACACAAACGACAGACTAATGTAAGTGTAAACACATTAAACACTTGCAGACAATCCATGGGTTTATCTAAACCTCTCTCAACCCGTGATTTATGTTTTCGTTTCTACAAGTTTTCCGCGCAAACTGTACCAGCATTTGATGAACTGGTGAACAAACATTTGTCACAATGTCTCGAATAGACAACAGATTGGTATCCAGGATAGTATTCTTCAAACTGACTGATTATTCCCTGATTTATACAATAACTACTTTGCTATTCATTTGCTTTGTTATGTAAACTTCGCAATAATCTAATCTCATTTGCAACTAAGCATGCAACAAACTCATTACATTAAATTCCTGAATAAACTAGAAATAGAGTTGAAAACTCAAAATTTACACAAAAAGGCAATAATTTACTAAAAAGGCTTCAATTACTCACAACTACAGCTGTATTTTAATGACAAAATTTTTATCTTTTTCAATTGAAATTTCCTCGAGTCTACCAGAATTGACGCCAATTAACATAGGAGGGTCGGAGGGATATGCCATCTAACTCTATCAAATGAGCATCTTGGGGCTATGCAGAGCTAGCTTAATATTGATCACTATAAAAGGGATTTGGACATTTTCAATTTCTTTTAGGATACTATATCTGTTATGGTAGATTCTCCCAGAAGACAGTAAAGGGGTTTAATAATACTCCTATGATGTTTAGTCGATCTTCTTGCGCACCACTGTATAAAATAAAATCTTTCAATTTGAATATTTTAACCTTTTTAACCATTCATAATTGGAAACTTTAAACAAAGACAATCAAAAATGTTAAATACTTTTAATGAAAACATTTTATTAAAAAAAATAAATACAAAAGAATTAATTAAATAATGTATTTCTTCCAAAGTTTTTCGCATTCTTTGGTCTTAAGATTTTTACCATAAATTTTCTTCTTATTCTTGTTTTCATTTGAAAATTCATAATAAGGAGCGATAACTTCTTCATCTTTAATATAATAGCTAGGCCATTCCTCGCTTTCTTGTGCCAATGGTTTTCTATAAAATTAAGATCAGAATAAATTTGAGTCACAAATTTTAAAACAGTGGTTCCGAAGAACTGACCCATAATTTGCGAAATTAGATATCGTTTTAATGAAATTCAAGGAAACATTTCTTTCTTCTTCCTTATAATGTTCTTCATTGACAAATGGGTCGGCGAAGAGCATATAGGAGTCAGTTCCGTGACAGGCGCCCATCCAATCAGCACAGGGCACTGCCATATCCCCGACTTTTCTGGACCAGTAGTAGTGATACACTTTGACTTTTTGCGGATCACTTTTGAAGAGTTCTTTGGCGAAAAGAATTGTTGGACACGTGATATAGAAGTCACCCAAAGCCACTCCAATTGTGCGCCGAAGAATTTTACTGTTCCTCGGAGTCAGAGACGAGAAATAAGTTTCGGCCACTTTTTCGCCATCGATTGGCTTATCTGAGATCAACTGTTTTGTCAGTTTCTTCAGGTCTTGGAAGGCCTCATCGTATGAGATCTCTTTTGGATCAGTTATCGCATATTTGGTCATATCAACCATCGGTAACATATACCCGCCCTCATCGTCTGTATGACCGATCATGATGTTAACATTGCGTTTGTGGTCGCCCTCAGATAGCATTGTTAGGGGATCTTCCGGTAGGAAAGCGTCGCCATAAACCACTTGTGGTGTGATTTCGTCGGTAGACTTCTTCTCTTCGTCTTTCTTTGATTGCGATAATTTGAGGAGAGTTTGGGACAACTCGTCCGCACTTTTCTTTCGCAGACACTTCATTACTGATTGGGTAAAGTTCTTGCCTTTGCCGCACCCGATCTCTTTGGCCGCCTTCAGCCACTTATCTTTGGCCACTTCGGGATTCTCTCCAATTATATAATTGAGTGCCGAACCAGAAATCATGACTGCGTTTTGGTATAGATTTCGGGATATGGGAGACATCAGATGAACACCAATAGAGAAGGCGCCGGCATTTTCACCAATCAATGTGATTTTTTCCGGGTCACCCCCAAAATATCTGATATTATCAACGACCCACTCCAATGCCATAGTTTGATCCCAAAGACCGACATTACCTGAAAATAATATTTAATTCAATTTAGAGACTAATACCTTGTATAGAAATACCCGGAGCCTCATCCGATCCTGAATATAAAAAGCCAAAGACATCCAAACGATAATTAATTGTAACGACGACTACATCCGACTTCGCGGCCAGTTTTTCACTGTTATAGATGTCACGAGAAGCCGAGTCTGATATGTAGGCCCCGCCGTGAATCCAGAAGAGTACGGGCCTCAACGGGTCTTCTTTATCATTGCTTTCGCTGTCATTCTTTGGCGCCCATATATTCAGGTATAGACAATCTTCACTGACTTTTCTATTGATAATTATTTCTTTGAACAGGTCGTTTTGGTAACAGGCCGGTTGCCACTCTGTAGCCGTCACCGACTTCTTAAGCTCGACTATTGGCAAAGGCTTTTTAAACCTGAGGTCTCCAAGGGGTGGCTGTGCGTATGGTATGCCTAGAAATGTGGTGACCTGTTTTCCATCCACTATCTTCATGGAGCCGACATAATGGGTGTTTTTGATGATAACACTGACCTGTTTTGTGATATCAATGAGTAAACTGAGTAAAACAAATCCGAATAACTTTCTCATTGAATACAAATTCATAATTCAAAAACTTTTGGTTGATTTTCAATCTTTGATTCAATCGTTTTATTATAACGAATGAATTTTTCAGTCAAACTCTTATTTGATTTAATCAGAAAAGTAATGACTCGTCTGTTATATCAAAATTTTTTCGAGAAAGTCCTTAAAAATTTTTGGAGCATTGGTTCAGTCAACCAATAGAACTGATACACGTCTGAGTGAATATATGCTCGGCTAATAAAAACATACAAGTTTATTGAAGTAAATCATTTCTATAGCGGCTAATTATTATTCAATTGAGCACAACTTCAGCTGCTTTTCAGCACTTGTCTCATTAGAAATCTGATTTACTTTTTACTATTCGATGAACGAGTTTATTGAACTTGCAAACTATTCCATTAAAGCAAATTCAATGTCGAACAGAAAAATCTTTTATTCATTTTATTTAATTTTTCAAACATTTAAGTGAGTAATCATTTAATACATTAATCGATTTGAAATTTGTTTCGCTTATTATCTGATAATTTGGCCGAAATGTACGACAACTCAGACATAGAGGTTAGAGTTCGAGCGTAACGAAGACTATCCTCTGGATAGAGCTCTCTCTGATAGCTATAAAGTAGTTTCAGGACATAATCTCTTCGTTTGGCGGTCAGTCCCTTTTCGCCAGTGGCCGGGTTTGGTACGAAAGTGGATGTGCCCATCAACAGTTGATATGTACTGATCAGAGACAACTCCATTATATTATAATTCATTTCGTGAATGGTCTGCGCGAATGCGAACAACGGTTCCAAACGGATCTGGCGTGTTATACCGTAATTACCACTGACTCGAAGCATATCCATGTCCTCTTCGTCCAAGAATGAGAACCACCAGCAACTCCTGAGCAACATTACACTCAACCAGTTTTTTAAATTTTCGTTCAGTTCATTCTGAGGCAGTGTTGACAGGAATTCCAATCTTTGAACAAATTGATTGACTTCTTCGATATGAACCGAATATTTTTCACTAAGACTATGATTAGCGTCGAAGTGAATAGGAATCAGATCATTAATATCGTATTGATTGGAGCTGCGACCCAGAGTCGACTGGTATGCGTCCGCTATTCTTTTTATGTCGGGGTTGTGCTTGACGGGTCCAGTCAACGAACTTCTCAACAAGTTCAATGGTGGTGTCGGTTTGGGCGCTATCGAAGTCATCTTGCTTAAGCCAAATGACGGACGGCTCATACCTTTGTGTGATGAGGAGGACCAACTCTTTCGCTGTCTGTAAAATTGATTATAGTTTTGGTGCCAACTGTTGAACGACTGTCGGCTCATCTGAAGTGACTTTGGTTTGAATTGACTCGTTTTCAATTGATTCCTATAGAATTGGGTCCTATTCGGAGTCCTTCCGTCCAGATTCATATCTGCTATTGAATCGTCTCAGTTAAAGGTCGATCAAAATGGAGTACTAAAGAGGAAGCAGATAAAAGTCAAACTCAACTTCGAATGAGAGACAAAAACACAATTTTCTATAGAAATGTTTTGCACTTTCAGTACATAATCTCAAACCTGAAACCAATGAAAGTTAAACAAAATATGAGAAACTCATCGATTAATGAAATGATTCCGTTTTTATTGTTTATTATGAGTAAGTATTATGAAAAACTTTCCAAAAAGGGAGATAACCAGGCTTCAACACAAACTGACTGAGAGCCTGACTGTCATTTCAACATTAATTAACACTTTCTTACAAACTCTTTAATCGAAAACATGTCATAAAATTTCCAAAACATTTGTCATAATTAAAAGCACTTTGAATTCAGATGAGTGAAGAATATCAAGAATATTCCAGTGATTATCCCAAACAGCTATCATTGTATGATAGTTGCATGATAATAAAATAAATAAATGAATTTGGATTTGCAACTCATAAACAAATGATTAAAATATGGTTTTCTATCGAAATGACATTCAATACATCACTATTTGTTTCATTATTATTTTTATTAATACTTCTGCCGAACGCCAAATGTGTTCCCACGAAAAAAATGACTCCTCCTAAAAGTGAGACCCTTTCCATAATAGTCTTATCTGTTTCCTAATCTATGGAATCTTTGCGAAGATAATACGCTGGGTAAATCAAATGCAACAAAGTCTGTTCTGCAGCGACAGTTTAGTCGATTTGCTGGCAAACAGGTCAGACCTGCTTCCAATTCTACCAAAGAAAAAGTAGCCGGTATTTTTGACTATCCAGAAGAAGATCCAGAAGATGATGTGATGGTCAGACTGAACGAAGCTTCTATTGATTCATCAAAGTCGACAAAGAGGTCTTCAACTGAGACGACCACATATCATGATTATGAGATCAACTCAGAAGAATATAAGGCAACAGAACCGCCCGAAATGGATACTTTGGCTGAACTGGTCGATGAAAATGGACAGGTAGAGGCTGAGGATAAAGAAGAACATGAAGACACTACGACAACCCAGTCTACTGAATCTACTATTACAACTATCAGCTCAAACTTTAGTAACACCACTGTTAATATGAGCTCCACCACAAAATTTAAAAAATTTGCAGGTAACTGTTAACCAAAGAAACGCAAATTTATTTAGCAAGCTTAATGCTTAAATGGGTAATTGCATTGCGCCTCCATATTCGAGCAACAGCCAAGAATACATATGCGGAATGCAATTACTCATTTAAGTATACTGGTTAAATTATAAATTGATATATTCTGTTGACTAAATGTTGTTATTTGAAAACTAGAACTTTTTATGCCGGATACTAGTGCTCTAAAAACGAAGCTGACGCAAATCATTCACCATTCACAAATAGAGAAGAACCAGACAGAAAGGGCCAGAAAGAAGACCTGTTTGGAGAACAGCCAGGACTCTGGCTTCTGGTGTAAAGGCATAGTCAACAAACTAGAGATTAAATACTATTATAATAAGGATAGTGAAAGCTGTGACTGTTTTATATATTACGGATGTTTGGGTAATAAAAACAAATTCGATTCAATTAAAGAATGCGAAGACAATTGCAAACAGTTTGCAATCCATGGCATTAAAAAATCGCCCCTTAATGACTGTTCCTCGATCCTTCCTTAGAAAGCTACCTATGATTTTGTAAATAAATATTACCTTCATGTCCTCCTCATCAAGCAAATAATGAGTCTCAAATGTTATTCCCGCCCATCCAAATGGGGAGGACATCCATGTAATATAGTGATTGAATTGATTTATAGGCCTTATAATTGATAATAAGATAATAAAAAAGGCGTACATTTTCTAAAAATTTTCTGATAAATAAACATTCAAATAATTATAAATAAAAAGATGAAATCATTCTTCAGTTAAATAAATAGAAAGCAAATAAAGAGTGAAAATAAAAAATAATTCTTTTAAAAGTCAATTGTTTGGAATACCGTACGGTTTGGTAAACAAATTGTGAACTAAGTTTCAGTCGATGACAATCACGTCCTGACTATTTTCGGTCTTAAATAGAAGGGATTTAATCTTATCTTTCCATCGATTTTGATGGCAGCCCTCCCAATAGACTTGTCCGCATTGAGAACAGATGAGGAACTCCTGAACTTTATCGAAGGTTGTGATGTGAAAGCCTTCGAATTTAATGAGAGCTCCGGAGTTGGTTTTGGCAGTTCTTGTTTTGTACAATTCTTTGATCCGGACGTTGTCGATGACCTGGAAGTTTTCACAGTTGCATTTGGGACATCGGGTGAACAGATCTTCTTCAGTGACTCTAACATTGAATCGGGTCAAAACCAATTCAAGCTGTTCGTAGGCCGACATATTGTTGTTGACCCTATAGCACAGGCCCGTAGGCAAACGACTTTTGAACTGTTCGTAAGGTCCGCCACAAGTTAACAGAACCCTCCTCTGGTCCATTGCTATTCGGGCCGCTTTGTGGTGATCCTCATTACTCTCCAACACAATCACATCCGCGCCACAGATTCGCAGATATCGACCCAACCCTTAAAACAAACAAAATGTGAGAAAATGGGAATAAACGCGAATAAAAGGAGCCATACCTTGAAGCATAGTATCCACGACTGAGCGAAAGGAGCGGACATTAGTCAACTCGTATTTGATTTCAGGTTCTTCGTCAACATTTCCACTGACTTTCAAACGTTTTTCCACTCTTTTGAGTTTTCCTTTGAGAAAATGGTCGACAAACTCATCGAAATCATAGTTGTTTTCATTGAATCGTTTCCTCAACTCATCGTATATTTCAATCAAACAGAAGGCATCCAAAGCCGCGTATTTGACCTGTTCTTCGCGTAACGGCCGACGACTCCAATCGGAAAACTGTTCAGATTTGTCGAGTGGTTTACCGAATAAAATGAACACACATTTGGCTAATCCTTTGAGTTCTTTACGGCGCGCTTCAGCGATGGCCGACTCGGGGATCAAATTCTGGTATTCACTCAAAACGAATTCGAAAACTTTCATCAAATCGAAGATCTTTTGCGGTTTGTACTCAGTCTCGATTGGGAACGACTGACGAATCAGTGATAAGTCGTTATGAAAGCCGTAACCGATTTTCAAAATGGATTTCGAGTTTAATATCTTTTCAGTAAATGTCGTCCAAAGTTTCGAATCTTTCAGTTTTAAGACATCGATCAGAAAACAGGAATCATAGGAAGCGATTTGAAGTAAAGTCAATTTTTGAGCAGAACTATTAGCCCCCAAAATGGGCGGCCACTCCCCGTCGATTCCAATCACATTTGAGTCCTTTAAATATTTAAATGCCATTAAACTTCATTAAATAATTAGACAAAGAATTACTTCGTTTATTTGATTGATAAATGACTGGAACTTTTCCTCACTATTTATCCAATGAATGTCAAAAACAAGTGATATTTTCAGATCATAATAATCTTTAACTTCTTCGTCATTCCATCCGTCCCAAGAACTGCTCGACCTTTCAATAAAATAACAGAATTTCCAACAAATTAATGAAAATTTAGATCAAATGAGCGAAAGAACTATACGTTTGTGGAGGTGTCGGATCTTCAGTCATATTTCTTATACAATAAGGCCTTTTCTCGAGGGGTATATTGTAATGATTGGCCCATTTTATTGCGTCATTATATTCCCCGTAACTGACAATCATAGTGACCAACTCTTCCTGTTGTTCTTTATTACCTCCGATGGTATTAGTGATCATCTCAGTGAAGGAACCGTCAGAAAAGCCTCCCTTCAGACAAAATAAATGGTTGATAACAACGAAACTATCGATAAAAGAATGGATAACAGACTTCGTTATACTTGCGATGGATTAGATATCGTAGTTGTTTGTCGTTTCTGTTGCCAATAATGTTAGGACAGGCGCTCTCATCGATCTTATGCTGTTTGAGGAGACGGTTAACCAACTTTTGCAATGCTTTTGGATGCAGTTTATCTCTTCGAGCACTCGGTATCTGATAGACAACTTCGAGGCCATAATTTTTATCGGTATAGCATTTGTCCAAAAACTGGACAAATTGAAAGCCGTGTGTCTTCTCATTGCCACGGATGTAGTCATCGACAACTGTTATCCTATCCTAAGATTTTAAACTCAATTAAAAGTGACTGAAATGACTGTTTGTGACCAAACCTGGAAGAGAAGGGGAACAAGAATTTGCTGGACATCGAAATGATCTGCTAATTGGAATTTGATGACAAGAAGTGATGCCTCGAAGAACTTCTTTTCTGTCAAATACTTGTTGGCAATGTCTAATATCTTGTCTTCTTGAATGCTCTTTAGATGATAAACATCTGCAATTATGTCCATCCAGGTCTGATTATTCTTCCTGAGCGCCAATTGGAGAGCATTCCAGCGGACAGTTGGCGTCAAATGGGTGGCCACTAATTGGGAACCGTTTTCCGACTTCTTAATGTATTGATCCAATTGGATGACAATTGCATAGGGAAGCGATGACTTAATGCCACTCAGTTTTATGTGATTTGTCGACAACTGATTCAAAAGTGATAAGACATCTGAATAGACATTTGGTGAGCCGCTGAAGAACTGGTCCAATAATGACAGATATGTCTTATCTTCTTTGGCATATAAAGTGTTCAAACGTCGACCAAACTCTTCGAAAGAGTTCATTGCCGTCAATAAAGGGTTAATTTTGAGGACTTTTTCCAAAAGAATTCCATTAAAAATTGTAATCAAACTAATAATAAAAGCGCCAAAAGATGGCACTCAAAGCAATACTTGAACTCTGTTTAACTCATCGTTTTCTTCTATAGATATTACTCATTGTTTATAACGAATAAAGTCAACAAAAAATATAGACAAACAAAAGGCATGTGATTTGAATGATCTTTATTTTGAAAAAACGTTTTGCAACGCTTTTATGACAGCTTAAGACAACTGACATTTGGTCCCAATTCTTGACGACAATACTAAATGTCTGCTAAAACAATGGATAGAATCAAGAAATTTATTTCAATTAATTTGGGTGAAGACGAGATGGAAGTGGATTTGGATTTCACTGAAAAATATTTATCCCAATTCGAGTCAATTGACAGACAATCCATAGAAGTGTTGATTGAAAACGGCTACCAAACAAAGGAACAACTGCTGGCCTTTGATCTCATAGAAGACCTTCCGCTGCTTCCCGTTTTAAATATGGCACAGAAGTCACTTCTGAGGAAAATATTGAAACAGTTTCATGAAAGCGAAGAATTGGAGGTAAAAATCTATGACTTGAAGGGAGAGAGCAGTCAATCGGCCAATCAATCGTTCGATGAGACCCTCCCGAAGACTATTAAGCGTAAACGTGAGTCAGGGGTTCAGTCACCGGCAAAGAGGTGGCGATCGAGTCCCGAAAAAGCTGTAACTTCACAATCGACCGATGGTTTGGGAACACGAATGAGACAAATGGTAAATAAAAGGAAATCTATTCGTAGTTCCAACAGTCAAACAGATTCTGATAACGACCGGGAGTTCGTCACTTCGGTGGAACCGCAGCGCTTCCAATTCCGCAATCAAATTGGTTTTGGTCTCAGATCTAACAACACCTCCAGAAATGGCTCTTTTCAACACCAAGAGGAAGCAGAAGAGGAGGAGGAAGAAGAAGAAGAAGAAGAAGAAGAAGATGTAAAGCCTGAAGTAATTGAAACTAAGCCACTAAGAGGGAGGCGATCCCAATATTTGTTACCCAACCCGACACCACCGACGAGTCTGCGTATGAAAGAAACTGCCAGAAAGTCAGTGGGTCCCTGGCCCACACGTGGCTCTTTGGCTAAAATACTTAAAACTGAGACCAAAACGCCCCCTAAATCTGTGGCCTCCCCTTCCAATCATATACCGACGCCCACAGAACTGGAAGTCAGAGAACGGTTGGCCGAGAAAAAAGCTTTGGCTCAACAGAGGGGCCGAAGAGCTAAACGATAGGCTTGTCTTCACTCAAGTCCTCATTTGATTCTTAAATCTTTGAAAATACCAATAAATTAGTTCAAAATATCAATTCTTTCTTATAATTGTCTTTAATTCTTAGTTTTCTCTAAATTCTTATTAAATGTTTTTAAAGATTTTTTTTCAATGAAAATAAAGTAAATGTTTGACTGATTTTACCCAATATTTTATTAATTAAAAACGAAACGAAATTAATATTACAAACAAAATAAATGAAAACAAAAGTAATTAAAAAAACGAAACGAAACGAAATTATTTAAACAAAAAGTGATATTAAGTGTTGTAATAATGAAAAAAATAGAGAGTAACCAAAACCACTGATTATTTGAACTCAGAATAAAGTATTTCCAAACATTTGTCTTTAATTTTCATCTGAAGAATAACGATATGAGTGACGGTTGTCTTCAATGGAGTTAATGATTCCATCAAATGACTTGTCAATGATTTGATCCATTTTGAGGATAGTGTCGGAGAACATTGAAGAACCACTTCGACTACCATTAGATTGAGGTTGTCTTCCGGGCTGTACCACAGATGGAGACATTCTCTGGAAGAGTTCCTTCATACGAAACGATTGCTGTTCTTTGGATGACTCGGGTACTGATTCCAAATTGTCCGAAGTTTTCAACTTTTGTGTTCCGAACGCATCCAAAGCTTTTCGACCAAAAGTTTGTTTCTTATGGTTATCTTCACTCAAAGACTTAATGTGTGACGCTTTGGAACCGCTATATTCATGGCTGTCGTGAACAACCACTTCGAACTGATTATCAGAATCGGAGACATCTTTGACTACATTTTGGCGGAATTCGGCCCTATTTTTGGCTTTTATGGACAAAATGAATAATAATTTCATTGAATGAATGGTTTGATTACCTCTTAGTTTAGAAACGAACCAAACCATTGAAAGAATGACAATCAGAGTGAGTGCTAAACAACCGACAATCAAACCAATTGAAGACAAGTGCTTAATGTCTTCATTGAGTTTAATGTCTTCTGTTCTGTTGATCAGTTGACCAACTATTGAGTCATTGAGTCGCTTTACAATTGTGTCAATAATTTGATTCTTATCGCCAGAATGAATGTCGACTTCCTGTCTTTCAAAAGTGGCATGGATTACCTGGGACATTTTTGTCACAATTAATTGATTGATTCAAAATTCGATATTATTTTGATTGCAATTAATTTCTGAAAACCAAATTCAAAGGAAATTCTCGAATCTATTCAAATATAACGTAACCATTACTCAAAAGTTTCTGAGAGAGCTTTAAATAAGTTGATCATGCATGATTTGTGATCATCAGCTTTTTTAATAAAAAAGTGTCCATAATTTCATTTAATCACTTTTTGGTCAAAGGGGTCTGAATGGGTCTGACTGGTCAGCCAATGGTTGCCATTTCTCCTTCTAAAACCATTTGGATTCAATTTGATCCGAATTCTGTGATTAATTAAAAACTCAAAAGTTTACTGCAATGAATGAGAGAGGACAAAGTTTTCATTTAAAACAGCATTATTGCATGTACAAATAAACTCCAAATATTGATATTCAAACACCTTGTGTCCAATTTAAATGAGTATGAGTTCTAATAAAAATGGCCTTAGTAATTGAGTGAATTATTTAATTTTTGAAAAGTACCAGTATGTTTGGATGAAAGTTGTTTATTTAAATAGTTTTAAGTTTATTAAGTGAATCACAATAAATTAGTCAAGATGTTTTCAATCCTAAATGAAAACTTTGTCCTCTCTGGCAATGAATTTCTGAAAAGTCAAATGAAATCAAAGCTGCGGTTCAAATATAACGTATTTTTAGTGCAAGGATACTTAGAACTCTGACATGGGCAAAAGGTGTGCTCTTAACCCCTCCTAGCATCCAAAATGTTTATTTTACATAAAGATTTTATAAAGTACAAGTGCCGCCGTCCTTCGCATTATTGAATCTTGACCAATTCCTAATAATGCTCATTTCATAACCAGGGATAATTAAAGGGCGTCCCGTTTACTTCAATTATCAATCATTTTCTTTTTAGCTAACCATTGATCAATAATTACTGCAAAAACAATCGTTGTCATTCTAAATATTAAATTGAATATAAATTCATTTGCATGGTCAATTCCTTTATTCTAATGTTTATTCCTTTTACAATTCGTATTTGCTTGGTTAAAAAAGTATCATTTCTACAAAGTAAACGGAAAGGCAAAGTTTAATAAAGTTATCAGTAAATGAATTTCACGCGAAAATACAAATTGAATTTTAAATAATCAAAAAAAAAGTTTAGAAGAATTAAAGGAATTTTTTGTAGAAGAGATGCAAAACAACTCAAAGAACAGTCATTTGTTTGGTGTTTATTTCCGAGATTTGCATCCATTGATTATAAAAAACGGCTTTACTTGCAATGAAAGTGACATCGATTGTAACGATCAAAGAATAAGAATAGCTTTCAAATTGAAGAGTCGTAAACTGAATGAAACAGTTCGGGTCGATTTTATGGCATATACTCATTCGGCAGTAATCATGTTATGTGTCGCTTATGTTCCAACCCTTTCAGAAGTAATTAGGTCTCAGTTTAATTGGTTGACAGACAGCAGACAACTGCTTATCAAAAGATTCGAAGAGCAGTTCATTTGGAAAGTAATTACATTTCTATCGATTGGTTTGAATGAAATGCCAGAAGAAATATGTTTGAAAATCATTGAATATTTCCAATACGTAACAGTCATTCAATTGTCTAAAACGAATCGTTTTTGGCATCACTGTTGTGGTCAGGACTGGGTTTGGAGAAAACTTTTCAGTAAAAACTTTTCAGTCGATTCGTACAATAGAGCAAAGGTCAGTGAAAACCATTGGAAGACGTCTTTCCAACTCGAATATCAACGAATCAAAGGCATTGAAAGACGAAGACTTTACGCATTGAGTAGAATTTATGGACCGGCTAATGTTCTCGGTTTACCAAGAAGAAGAGGGGGCAGAGCTAGATCAGTCTGATAAAATTATAGTCCAATAAATTACATCTTTCAATTGTGTATTTTTTGAAGTTACCTTGAAGAATGACTCACAGAATTAATTCAAATATAAATTAACATACCTTTTAACATAAAAGTGCTATTTTGACAAAAATAATATAATTTTAAAGATATTTTCTCGAAATATGATTCGACAACTGTCTGATAGTTTCGCAAATCAAACTTTTTTTATCGGTCTGACGATTGAGGCAATCAAAGCAGTCTATTGATCATGTTTAGTTGTACTGCACAGAGTAAAAGCTAATTACAGGCTGACCTCGATACAAAATACGAAAGTTAACGAACTATCTTAACTGAAATGATTATTAACCCTTAAAGCACGGGATAAAAAAGTCGACATTAAGTACTATGCCTGGAAACTTTTTCCATTTCATATTTAAAAGCCTTAAACGACAAATTATCTCTTAAATTTCAAAAATTATTATATAATACACATACTGTACACAATAAAAGTGAAAAATGAATGATCTTGACCGAATAA